>VXBO01013814.1:337919-383481 GCA_013400135.1 Rhinoptilus africanus
GGGGGGCTCAACCAGATAATGGGCAATACCAGTTTGTTATGCCTCTCACAATACATGGGATAATTGCTGTACAGGCAACTACGGGTTTCATTCGCAAGATTAGGAAAGTCAACCTAACAGAAAAAAGCTTTGGTTTTATTCCCTACTTCAGCTGGTGTAGTGGTTTCCCTGTTCTCTGTGTGTAGGGGTGTGAGCGCTGCCCTGAGACTTAAAACAACTAAGCAGACGCCTCACTTGAAGCAAAAACTGGTCCAAAGCAATAAGTACAGACAACCCACCTCTTTCTACGTTACATAAACTAAATTATTACATTTCATTATTAACCTGTTTACTTGAATTCACCTCAGATTGTCTTGATCACGCTTTTATCGTGATGGACGGCAGGATGGATACTATTCTGGTGGATAGTAAGTACACGGGGGTCTCAATGGTTGTGACCGTGTAGTCTAGGAAAACAAGACTTAAACACACTTTACAAATTAGATTAATATTCAAAGCAGTGTCTATTAGTAGTTCCACAGCATTATTATTCTCTATCTCTAAATTGTGAAGGCTATTCTATTGCACAAGACTTGGCAATTACTGCTTATTAAGACTAATTATTTTAATCTATTTCCATGTGTGGTTTTTTTTCTAATTAAGTATCATTAGAAGAGAGAATAGCTTTCATATTGCTTTAATGTTTAATTTAGTAAACATTCCCTTTGGAAAGAGCATGCCTGCGGTTTGCATGCTAACTACTTGGAAATGATGAATGGAAGTCACCTAGAATTCAAAGGCAGAAACTATCCCTCGATAGCAGACAGATCCCCCGCATCTGTTCTTTCACAGAGGCATTTCGTTTTCCACATAAAATGTTACTATCAGAGCTGAACTTCACTGAGCTGTATTTATTATATCTTTTTTTTAAAGTGGAAATAAAACTTTCCTTGATCCCTGTCAGTCAGGCAGAGCAAGGGAGCCCGAGCTGTGCTGGGAAGCGCTGCCTGGGCTTTCCCGCGCTGCCGGGCTCACCGCTGCTGCAGCCGCTGCTGAATGCCTGTTCTCCACTGAGGTGGCCCAGATAAATGGAATTAAAAGCTCTATGTAGGGAGATAGCTTGGTTGTCATACACCATTCACTTTGGTGTCTGCAGACAGAGCCTGTAGACGGTTATACTTAGAGGGGGAAAAAGCCCACTGGAGCAGAGAGAGTGGATCTGGTGGAGCCAACATCTGCAAAGGCAAGATCCACATGGAGAACTGCTGTCCAAGGGTAATCACAGTTTTACCAGCCAACTTCTCATAATATCTAAAGGGAAACGTTTTGTTTGTGCTTCACTACTGTGTTACACCTCCTGATAAGACTTGCAGGGCTTCATTAACTTTGATCTCTGCTTTTGGAGGAGTTTCACATTTATGCTTTCTTCTCCCACTTACCCACTCCTACCCCTTAGCGCAACCAGACAATTTTTTTTATCAAAATACTTTCACCAAACCACAAAGCATGTATCCTGTCTTGAAACAAGAGCAAGCCGCCTAATTCTTTGTAGGCATGCTACTCATTTGCTTCTTCTAATAATAAATAAAAATAATATTTCTATCATTCAGTGGAACAAAATTAGCTAAACCTCTAAGTCCCCAACAAAAGTGTCAGTTCTTTCTCTTTATAGAAACGGAGATATTGGTGTTTAGGTTGATTCCTGAGGTTACTTGTCAAACTAACTTCAAATCTGTAACACCTCATCCAGACAAGGCAGGAATTTGTGCCAGAACAAAGCAGAAAAAAACCCCGAACAAATTCAGTTGTAAGAACTTTCTTTAACAGCTTTTTTTGTGGAACTGTGGTATTTTTTTCAGTCTAGGCTGAAAGCAACAGATAACGATTATCTCCTTAATTGAGGAAAAAATCCTACGTTATTTAACTTTGAAATTTAAGGAAAGCTGTAAAGTAATCGTTTAATTAAAACCTGGAGGAACGTGAGAGGATGACTGACTGCGTGACTTGGCTCCGATAGTATCACCAAATTACTCTTTAAAAAAGAGCCTTCGGTGAGGCTGGGCTCTCATGACGTAATGATGCCCCCATGTTTTATTTATGAGGCCATCATGACTTTCCTGTAACAACATGCGAAAATGCGCTGTTGCCGCTAGGCATAAGGCCCGTGTAAAACTCAGTAGGATTTTGGCAATATACCAGCGCAAAGAATCTCAGTGTATGAATTAACACCGATGTGTGACATAAATACAGTAACAGGATTTTGAAAGCAAAGGCTTTGAAGCGGGCTTGTCACCCAAGAGGCCACAGCAGATGAATTTAAGGCAGAGGCGCAGAAAAGCTTCATTTTCTTTGCCTGTGCAAGAGCCTGATCTTGGAAAGGTGACAGAAGGAGAAAGTGCAGTGAAACAGCAGGATGAGAAGTCCGAGGAGAGATCAAGTTTCAAAACGTTCAGCTTGCCAGGACGTTGTGGGCATGACTGATACTAATTTGTCTTAGTAATTTTAACAGTAATTACAAGGTAGTAAATACGTGCAAAGCATCCTAGCATTCTTCAGCGACTGTTACCTTTGCCCATCCTGCTTCCCCTCCCGCATTCCACCAACTCATTTATTTGCTAAATCCACCAGCAGTTTCATTTGCTACAGGACACTTTCTTCTCTAAAAACCAGCACTGGCCCAAGAACATCAGCATAAATTAACCTTGTAATAACAGAGGTTAGAAATGCAAACGTTTCTTGCCAAAAGGAAAAGAAATTCTGACCCAGTCTCCACCTGGGGAAGTTTTAACTGTTTCTGACCAGGATTATAGTCATTGCCTGCCCCAGCGGAGCTTCATTGCTGTCCCCGACACATCACCGCAGATATTCAGTCTCCAAAAGACTGCTTAGGTTTCTTGTTTCTGTGCCAGCTGTGGCGCGGGCAGCCTCTGTCCAGGAACCGAGAGAACAAATTCATTCCAGCAGGCAACCGCCAGAATTCTCATTCCCTTGGATTTGCATATTTGAACTGATAAGGGGTTTAAGAAAAGAAAAAAGAAAGAGTGAAAACTCTTCTTGAAATCTCTCACACCAGGAAAATTAGGAGTAACTCCGTAGAATTTATTGGTATAAGTCCCCATAGCTCTGCATATTTAAGGCACTAATAATGATTTTCCAGACAATGTTGTCATATGTATTTTAAAAGAGAGAAGTTGTTCTGAAAAGGAATGCATGAACATGTTAATACGGTGTCACAGATATTGCGGGGATCCTGCTTACTGTGCTGCTCATGTACAGAGTTTTGTGAGAGTGGATGCTATTTCTAGGAAAAAAAAAAAGTGTAATGTCCCTGATCGTGAACATCTCTCACACCCATTACCTCCACTCTCCAGCTATGTAATTTAAAGTTCTTGGGTCCATTCCTATATAACGTCCATCACCTGCAGCTGCCATTGACTTCAAGTTCTTCCTTTTAGACACAGCAAGAAGATACAGGTGACAATGCAAAGGTTCTGGTTTGAGCTAGTCATGCAGCTATTTTTAAAAACTAATTCTTAGAGCAAGGACTTGATAGATCACGCAGCACATTGCCTACCATTTCCTTCTAGTCACTGAATCTTTCCTGCATCATAGTTGGTTTTTATCTGGAAATCATTACAGCTTGATTTCAGCAGGGATACACGTCTATTTTGGTAAAGCTCCCAAGTGAACATCACACACTTGTTTCCAGAGCATTTATTTTGATCCTGGAAATTGCAGGCCTTCATCAAACCCACTACTTAAAAACATTACTACCTCAATCTTGAATCATTAGAAATGCTATAAAACCTATACAAGCTAGAGAACAAACAAGGCAACTGAGAAGAAAATGAGCATCAAAAATTATTCTGGTGGTCAAGAAACCATTTTCTTATACTTTAGGTAATTATTTTAAAAGCTTAAACATCCTTTCCCTTGGTGTTTTTGCCTGCAATTTCAAGGGCTTTTACACATAACATGTTGCTTCAACAGACAAGTTAAATTGGCCAGTTGAGTGAATAGCATCACCGGCTCTTCTGCTCTAGCAGATCATAAGGATAAGATAAATGATGGGATAAAAAAGCAGGGGAGAGACAAACATTGTGGCTTGTGGTATTCCAGGCTGGTATTACTGCCACTAACAGCAATAACAAAAATGCATCTGAATATCTGAGGGTTTCTATTATTCTTAAGTCTATGTATTCCGGAGAGACTGAATGAATTTTAGACCTGTTTTTCTGAAGATTAGAAAGAAAATCCAAAGAAAATTGAATTCAGTAATAACATACATTATATTTTCCAGATTTTAGCATAGCGGCCCAGCAGTACTAAATTTTTCAGAATTTAATATGAATACTGAAAACCAGCATCCCCAGATGTCAGTCAGGTGACTGCCATTGATGTATGTTTGTGCACCCCTCCACAGAGGCAGCACAGGGAACAACCGCCCTCCGTGCTGGTTTTGGAGGCCACCAACAGCTTGAACAACATTGCTGTAAAACGAGAGCAAACGGAGAGAATTTTTCAGTCTCTACCTTGCTCTTGCATGGGGAGGAGCAAGGAAGAAGTCCCTCAGCTCATGAAAGGAGAAGGAGCAGCGTATCCCCACTGATCCCTTTGTGCCACTTGCAGGATACTCTCCCTCTTGTGCAGGAGAGAGCAGAGACCTCACAGAGTAAACAGTTTTCAGCTCTTGAATATTAAATTGTCTACATTCTAATATGGGGAAGGGACGGTGATTTAAACCTTTACGGGAAGGACGTCTTCTACTAGGGTTTCCAGGCTGCCTTGCAGCGCTGAAACCCCAGAGGTGGCCTGGGATCCTGTGCTCCCACGGCCGGTCGTGACTGACGCTGGAGAAGGCCACGGCACTGCATCAGGCGCAGGGGGCTGTGGAGCAGGAGAAGAGCTGCCGTGCCACGCTGCTGGTGCCTGAAATACAAGCGGGGTGGTGGCCAGGGCGCCTGCGCTGCATAGGCTGGGGATGGGGGCGCTGGGACCGCGGTGGGAAGCAGGGTGAGCTGCTCCCCTTTTGAGAGGTGGCAGAGGGAAGATCCCCACCCCGCCAGCCGGAATATCAGCCTGTGCTACTTCTGCTGCTTTCTTCACAGGTATAATTTGTACAATTACAGGAGAGCGGATGATTTTCCCCCACCTTCTATCTCATCATCACTAGATGAAAATGCAGCTGGGGGGTCCAGATCACAGAATCACAGGGTTGGAAGGGCCCTCTGGAGATCATCTAGTCCAACCCCCTGCCAGAGCAGGGACACCTTAGAGCAGGTTGCACAGGAACCCATCCAGGCAGGTTCTGAATGTCTCCAGAGACAGAGACTCCACCACCTCCCTGGGCAGCCTGTTCCAACCCACCCCTGAGATCCACCCCTCACTGATGCCATTTAGTTTTGAAATGAACTCACTGAGGAGCCAGGAGGTCTGCTCAGGGCCTTTGCTGAGGCCTGAGACGAGCTTTGGGTGTCATTTCCCAGGGCAACACCACAGAAAGTACTAGACCTAATCAGAGAGCTACTGTGACGCCCAATTACCTCACAGGTACTATTTATTTATGTATTAGAAACGTACTATTTGTTATACGAGTTACTGAAAATAAATCTGGGAAAGGACAGTATCAGTGTCCAATCCTTCTCGATGTGTACAATCCTGTTTTGCAGCTCACTTTATAAAAGTAATCTGAAAAAAGTATTTCCATTCCTACATTTATAAAAATCCATTCAAGGATCACTGCTCTACTCTTTTTCTTGCTGCTTCTCACAGCTTGATTCTCAAGTGCTTTGCAGCCCAAAAGCTCCATCAAGGACTTGGGTGAATCACTAGGGATCCTTCACCACAGTTTCAAGACCACCGACAAATTAAAAGTAAAGCTCATTGTGCAGACTTGAACCTCAGCAGCAAACACTGGCATGGTGTCGGTATGAAGAAGTTACACCATCAAAAGCAAAAGGCAGAAGCAAATTAACCTCTCAGCTAACAGTACTTGCTCCAGATATTCAGTCAAATTCGCTATGTTACACCTGAAAGCAAATATAAAGGAAAATATGCAATATCTTTCTTCATGAATACTCACTTGTCATGCTTCCTTTAATCTTAGTAAATAATCGAGAGGACAAATCACATGAATGATTCAGGAGTTAGATGAACTGTCACCATGGAAAGTATTAATACACTTCATAATAAAAGTAGATTCTCTCATTTTTGATTTTGACTGAAGTTATGATTTAAAGAGAACTAAGAACCGCAGAATGTTTCCCCTGCAGCGTTTCACTAGAGGACTGAGAGCAGCTCCGGGCTGGCCTCTTTCTAAGCCGCAGTACATGCGTGTAGCTCGAAGAGGAGTTCAGCATTTGTGTTACGGGTCCCCTTACAGAACAGCTCGTGCCTGCTCAACAGAACAGTGTCCACTGGCCATGGCTCCCAAGTCTTCCATGTTTTCTTTGCCAAGTAATACCTCAGCGAACAGGAACGGCTGCGGGCTGGCTTGTGTGCTGTCCCTAGCACCCTGGATGCCAGAGTTTGGAAGCCCTCACCTTAAGGCTCTTCTGCCACTAGTCCGTATTTCTTCCGCGTATCGGCAAGACCTCAGAAAGCAAATTAGTGTATGGCAAAGGAAACAATGGTGAAATATTTTGAGGCTCTGACAACCACTCCTTCATTTAGTATTACTCTCTCTTTCAGAAAACACCTCAGAAGAAATTAACGTACGTGGACTTTTATATTAGTCATGTTTTTTCTGGGAGTAAGAAAAGCTAAGAAACAAGTTAGATTCATAAATGAAAATGTATTTCACCTTTATACATGCTATACAGGTCATGCAAATACAGAAATCTACAGGTTATACAATGACACCATAATAAAATATAATGTGACGTTTGTCAAACACAATGTATCACAGCAAAACAAACTGGCTTTGTTTGTTTATTATTTAGGAAATAGATGAAGGACTAATTTGGAAGACACAGTACCATGCTACAGCTTACTGCACAGTCAAAAGAAAGTGTTTCTCTGAAGTACACTAACATAAATAGAGCTGGATTGCTGTAGGTATGATTTCTTTATACATCGCACGTAACATCATCGATTACCTTCCCGTTGCTGGCTTTAAAGAGCACGGTAACGGGGCTACAACTGAGCTCAAGCTACGCTGTGTACTCCCTTACATGTGAAAAAAAACAAACAAAAAAGCAAAAAACCCCACCCCTCCCAAGTTTTCACTTTTGTGTTAAGTGTCCGAAGAGAGTTGTATTTATTATTTATTCTTATAAGGAACTGGACAGAAATGTCCTCAAAGCAGCACATGATCTAGCAGAAAGTTATTGTAGTTCACCAACAGCAATAAAGTTAACACTGTATGGCACATAATGTCTAGACATTAAACATCCTCACGTGAATCTTCCCACGCAGATGCTCACGAAGCGCTAAGAGGGCTAGCGGCGCTCCCCGAGTGTGCCTCAGCCTGTGTAGTTCTGCCGCAGCCTTCGCGTGTCGTTTTGCTGCTGACCAAATCTTGTTCTGCTGAGCCTCTAAGGAAGCCAAAATACTTCTCCACGCGATGGAAAGCCCGCTGGTATTAATCAAGTGTCTGCATCTTCAAAGATTAACATGTTATCTCACCCCCCCGACCACTCACTTGGATCTACTACAGCTATACTATATAATATTAAGGATTACACCAGGCATTTTGCCTACTTTGTTTACAGGTGTTACACAAGTATGTTTTTAAACACGTAACAGATAGTCACTCCCGGACTAATTAATATTAACCATTAAGTGCCACTAGTGACTAAAAGTGTCAACATACCCATAACGGGATAGCTCCCACACTCCACAGTCAGTAAGGAGGCTCTTTTGATTCCAGCATCTGCATATTTTTCAAGCCTCTCCAGATATAGTTTTGAATTATACACCTGCATAAAAGTTGCCAGTAACTCCTCATTAAAGACAAAAAAAAGATAGGCACAAAACTAAAGTACAGAATATTATTTCATTTCAGAGCACTGGGCAAACCTCATCATTATTTACAAGAAAAAAAAAGTCTAAATAGATGTATGATAAAGCTTAAGGAAGAATCCTTTCAAAATAAAACGCACAGGTAAAAATCACAATGAAGTGTTGAGATGAATTTTAAATTAAAAGAAGAAATAAGTGCTTTATTTGCAGCTAAAGCTTAAATTTTGATGCACGTTCAGTCTTCCCTGAAACCATGGAGGCTCTAGATCACTGTTTTCTGCCAAAAGCAGACAGCTATTCAACACATTCCCTGGGAAGACAAAGTTATATTCAGCTCTGATTATTTGAAATCCAGTGTTCAAGGACTGCAGAAGCTTTTTCAAGTGACAAGCTCATATTTTACTGCCAGTAGCATCACAGGGATATATATCCTCCACAAATTGCTACCTCTGTCAATTAAAAAAAGAGAGAGAAGAATATCAAGTCAGCTATGCAAGGTAGGTGACCTAAATTTGGTAATTTAGAATACCCTCTTGCAAAAAAATCGACTGTGGCCCTGTACTTTGAAACTGTCACCAAAACCTACTCTGCTTTTTTCATCTTGCTTGCAGGCTTTCCAGGATAAGCAATTCTGCACCCTGCTGCAAGTATTTACAGCAGCAGAAAAGAGTAAGCAGCAACAATAACTACCATTTTCTAAGCTGGCCTCGCTTTTAACTGTTTTCTTCATGCAAACAGGCTCCAAAGACTTATAGGAAAGGTACTGTATTAATGAAGAAAATAGGCAACTCTTCTCACTATATTCTGAATGGATAAAGGAAACGTTTCCATCTACCAGACACTTTCGGTTGCTATGATACGCTCAGTTTGCATATGATGCCAATTTATGAAGAGCTGTAAATACAAAAGATTATGTTAAATTTAAATATCTAGGAGACCAGCTTTCTTCCTCTTTCCACATACGTTGTTTACAACTGTGATATTTTTCTGGGAAGCTCATAAGTAATCCCAGCAATTTATCATATCTAAGATATTTTATCACAATACCGTACCTTTATCTGTTCTGCTGAAAAGCAAGGTTGTCAACAGATAGAATTAAGTGTATTTTCCTGTCCTGGACTGTTAAATCCCTCAATTAAGTTTTTGTTACAGTCATCTAGGCTAATGGTATCACTGGACATCTTGGAGTACGTAGCTTGGCCTGTGAAATCCAAGAGATCTTCAAGAGCCTTGGTGTTACTTGTCCCATTTTGGTCCAAAGAAACACCAGGCATGAGTTCATTCATGGGCGAATATTCGGGGATAGAGATAAGTTCTTCTTTTGAAACTGGGCTATACAAAAGACAAATGAAAGGAAGATGCAGAGTAAGAGGTGAGTAACTTTTCATTAAGCAACAACCAAATTAATCTTCTGACTGTCCCAATAGTACTACTTATCCTAAGGCCAGCTGCAACAAGCCTTTACTGAGAACAGATCCCAATCCAAACAAAAAGTGGTTATCCTGTTCAGGATGGAAGGTCATACCTAATCCACATTCCTTAAAGTTTGTGGTAGCTGTGCAATGTGAACACTCATCTCCTAAAAACCACATTTCTGGTAGTTTACAACCAACTCGTTATTTCAGCCCCTGCACCATTCCCTTACTTAAATGTTTATTGCATCTTGCAAATTTTTGTCCTGACCCTGCAAACAGTTACCTAAAGCACTCACGCTTCACAACTTCAGAAGTTATTTCTCATGACTTTATGGTATACATCAGACACTAAAAATCCTAGAATTTAAGAAGCGCTGCTACCAGCTGACACTTTGCCAAGACTAGTAAGCCTAGCATGTTCCAGTTTGGAGAAGAGAAGGCAGAGGAAGGGTTTCACAACGATTTCTAAACCCATGAAGGAGTGGTGGATAAGCTGAGGGCAAAACTATTGTGCATCAAATCCTGCAACACGAAACTTAGTGTGTGCCCAGTGACACTAGTAAGAGACTGGGTTTAATACATATCAAAGAATGTAATTTACCTAGTGAGCCTGTACTGTGGAACTTGCTGCCTGATGAGGTGCTGCAGGCAAACATTATCAGCAGGCTGGAAAAGCAGTTGGATAAACTCATGGGCAACAGGCCCACCAGTGGATATTTCAAAAGGCAAGGCGGAGTTGTGCCCTCTAACATCCCTCACGTAACACTTCTGTGTGGTCTTGGATTGCAGGAAGTGGTGGGCTCAGGTGCTCTCCCTAACTGGTTTTTCTTATTGATACTCTCCGAGACCAAATAACAGGCTAGATGGACTTCTGGTCTCTCCCAACAGGGCATTTCTTACATATTTATGCAGATCTACTGGAAATACTGAAACTGTATGTGAGGTTAAGTTGGCTTGATGATTAAAGCAGCACTGTATAAAAATCCACGTTTAAAATTCAGAGCTAGCTTTCCCTAACAGCCTTAAATTATCAATTTCCTTCTATCCTGCAAGTCCTTCCATCAAAATCCAACAGTATTTAATACACACAAAGTCATTTACTGATTTCCACACATTTGTTTCAGTTAAGTACTTAGTATTCTAAATTAATTATTCTCTTTATTGTGTTTGTATGTAGGGAGAAAACCTCATGCATTATGGTTACGCAGCTTTGACACAAAATAAAAAAATAGTGACATCTGACAATATCTACAGTAGCTACTTTTACAGAACAATCTCAAAGGTTTGGGCAAACTTGTATGGAATCCATAAGTAAGGACTGCAGAAGGATTTTAGAGCCCTCCCCCCTGACAACTATGCGAGAGTGAGACGAGGTTCTGTTGACTCTTGTCTGAAACAACCAATTTGCATCTTGGCAGAAGCAGAGTACACCACAGTAGACACCCAACCGCCCCACTGTGGGGTAGGTGAGAAGAAAAGCAGTAAAGTATTAACAAATAAACCAGAAAACTTTGTGTCTAATATGAATTCCACAATTTCTATTGCTAGATACGGTCCGTACCTCACATCCATGGACTGAACCTCATCTGTTGAATCTTCCATGCTGTTAGATTTCCCGTCAACAGCTTCCAGCTGAATAAGCCCTGGAACTGACTTGAGTCCATTAGCAACTACATCTTGGGAAGGGATTACAGAGGCAGCACTTTCTAAGCTTTTATTTTTCAGGCAGGTGGCCAATCCATTGATATCTATAAAAGAAGGTTAGAAATTATGACAGCAACCTCTTTATCTAAACAGTTTATAAAAAACATCACAAATGCCTCTAAGTTATATATCGAGTAGAAAGGAAGACTGACAACACAGCAGGACTCAGTTTCACCTATGACTCATCATACTATACTGTCAACCCTCTTCTTCCACTCTAAAATTGCTCTTTATGCTACATCTTTTAAATCTGAGGAAACGGGAAAAGAATGTTTTATTCTTTTGTATCATGTACTAAAAGCCTTAGCCTGGGGATGTAAACAAAATATAGAAAAATGCCAGATATGTATATTTTATTTAATAATTCTTTAAATACATATGCTTTTCTTGTGAAGTCAAATTACATGTAAGATTTATAGCAACGCTATAAAAAGCTTGTGAGCTTAGTTGTATGCAAAAATTTTCAACCTACAAAATTCAAAGGTAGATTGCAGCAGCCAAACCCACTGGCAGACTGGAACTTCTCATTTACAGAAATGCTACGTCAGGAACTAAAATGGAGGATAAACTTTCTTCTGCTTATGTGGCAAAACAAAGCTAAGTCTCTAGTTTTTAGCATTTGTCACTGACGCATATGTAGCTGTTCTTTTTGAGATGAAAGCAAAGAACCTGTGGTAATACACAGTGCTCTGCCTGAGATTACAAAACTCTGAAAAGAACTGTGAAAACAGGTCAGAGAAATGTGGCAATTTTTACCTGGCTGGTTGAGAACAAGGGTCTTTGGTTGCTTTTCCACATTCAGAGTTGACGGTACCTCCAGTTTTGGCTCTTCCTTCTGTAATCAAGTAATGAGTCAACTGTATCAGATGAAGGACTGTAACCTTTATGGAACTGACTGGACTCCAAATTTGTGAGACTGCCCAGGGCCACAGGATGGTCAAAGTCCATTGATAGCAAGAGAGATTTTTTTTTTCCTTTTTCATTAGGCATAGTATTTATTTACTTTTTGAAGTAAAATAACCCCATCCTATGAAAGTAACTGAAAAAACAGTATCCTTAGCAGAAAACTTAAAAGAGAAGTGAAAACTTGTCTCTCTGACATTTCCTGGCTGGACACAATTGCCGTATTCTCAATCCTACATTCCTGGCAGGTTTAACACAGAGAGCTCAGTAAATAATTCACTGGCTGGTACAAAGCAGAAGATATATCACAGCAGCAAACATTACAGCTCCAGCACACAGGAATGGGCTCTTGCCACCTTGCTAGATAGTGAGGGACATGAGTCTGCTACAGTTGCAGAAAGTTGCTGTCTAGCAGCGGCACAACAATAACTGTGACACAGTAACAGTCATTCTCTGTTCAAAATGCAACTAAAATTTGGGTGTAAAGTGTACCTAAGTATGCCTACCAACATGGAAATACTCGAGTTTAATTTTCACCTAGGGATTATAAAACAAAGCACAAAAAAATCCGCAACTATCACTGTTCCTTACCTTTATTTCTGGTGTTTCGCTCCTCCTTGTTCTCTTCATTATCTCATCTATTCTCTAGAAATCAAAATACATCAGCAGATGAGAAAGCAGACAGAATATTTAACACAACAGACTGATAAAGGAGAAAAAAAGACGAAAAGAATAAACTTCTCTGTACTGTCATGACCTTATCCCTGCTTGTCTTGAAAAAAGGAGAATAAGTAAGAAGAAGAAAGAAAACAAAAGATAGAGAACACATGGGAACCAGCTTTCACATATCAGATCTCACAGAACATGACTGTCTCAAGAGATGCAATTTAGAGACAAACATTTTAATGCCAGGTGTTTGCAGTTATGAGCTGAGCTTAGCTCTGGAACAAGATGTTTATTTAAAACCAACAGCTATTATTTTCATCTAGCTGTTTTTCTAACTACTTCGAAATAGTTCCTTTAAAAATAGTTAGGCCTTTTGGAATGGAAGTGTAAAATGAAATATCTGAAGTTATTCTTGCTGGAAACGTGTAAGCCATTACCCTAAAATACTTTTATTTTTTCTTCTTTGTGGATTTGAAAAAAACAACCCTTCTAGCAAACCTTATCTCTTTGCACTACTGTGAAAGGAAACTATTTGAGATGTAAAGACACTTTGGTTTGGTATTCTAATCTGCAACATACCTCCAGCTCAGTGGCAAACAGTTAAAAATAACATACTGGAATAACGTATATGGAAAGATGACCTTTTATAACCAGACAGGGGTTCTGCAGCTCTGCAGTTGTTCTCTCTGTAGATAAAGCTAAGTTATGCAGCTCCAGCCATTTCCTTGTGTGGTGGTGGCCAAACAGCCCTGCTGCCTCCGCATAATGCAACCAGAGACAAGCCAGGTGGGAGAAAACCTGTTCGTTAATCACATTAATGACAAGGGGCTTTTGTTGAGCAAGTTTTCAAACAATGCCACTCATGTTCCTCAATAGTCTGTGATGTCCTGGGTTGGGCAGCAATCGAGGTTTGCCTTGGCATGCCATTCCCTGTTTGTCTCAGGCATTTAACTTCATGGGTAGAGGCTAATTCTATGTTTGTTCAGCACCTAGTAGAAAGTCATCTGCCTTAGGCAATTCCATTATTACAAATTTCGATGTCCACATTCCCTTAACGTGCAAGTAGCAAACACTAAATTAGGCATAAATATCAATCTGTAATCCCTCCAGATTATTATTTCTAGATACTACTGGGTAGTTCCTGAGTCATGTATTTAAACAAGAAATGAAGTAATTATCTTAAAGGAGACACAAATATCTACCTTCTTCCGCTCCAGTCTTTCTTGCTCAATTTGCTGCATGATTTGTTCCCTTTCAAGACGAAGCTGTTCAGCTGCCTCACGGGCTTTGATTTCTGCTTCTTCCCTCTAATCAAAGTGTGTAAAATACGATAGGGCCATTATTTATTTCAGGCAGATGACCAGATATTGTAAAGTATTTATTTATATGTATACAAAGTTTCCCTTTTCTATTTGAGATGGTACCTGTTTCTCAAGTTTGGTTTGGAGCTCTTTTTCTTGCTTTTCTTTTAGAATTTGTTCTTCCTCAGCTCTTCTCCTGGCTTCCTCGTCTGCCTTTTTCCTAGCTGCTTCTTCTTCACGTTTTCTTTCTTCCTCCTTCTTACGAGCCTCTTCCTCCAGACGAAGTCTTTCTTCTTCTGCCTTCCTTTTCTGTTCTTCTCTTTCAAGCCTGGAAAATTTATACCCGTATGTTTAAAAGGTTTCATCTTGTTTAGCATGAATCCTATCGTACATGGCATGCAATCAGCAGTAACTGATAACATATGCATCAGCGCACATTTTCATGAAAAATGTGAAGATACAGCAAAGACACTGAGCATGTGCCCAGAATTCAGGTCGCTATCAAACTTTTATTACAATCTTATTTTCACTGCCCCAATTTTTCCTAGAAATTATAATTGGGGAAAAAAAAAAGGTGTCATCAAAGAAAAGAAAACATTTCCATTCTGATTTCAGTTACAGCTTCAACAGTAAAAACACCCCTCTTCTGTACTTCACACCAAGAACGCTGGTATCGAAAAACAAAAGCAAGGCCTTTTTTCCTCTGTTTCAGCCAAAGATAAACAGATTGGATATGTAGCAGCAAACAACGTCCACAAAACACAGTGGCACACTAGAAAGAGTGGGTCTAAATTTCACCTGTGTTATTCCCTGGCCCACTAGGGACATCATGCTCCTTTGTCACTACATTCAAGACCTGCTTTGACAACTGATCATTCTTATCCTTGCACATCAGGGAAGCAGGAAGTATTTCCAAGTTTCCCCTCCCCCTCATGCTTTCAATAAGAACAGACAAAGTTGAATTTAGACATGCAGAGTTAGTGATTTACAATTAGGGGCTTGAAGGAAAGGCATGATTTGTTGACACTTGCAACCAGTATCCAATGTGGAGAACAACACAAAAGCTTGCTCCCAGAAGAGAACCAGAATGTCATCGCTTAGACACAGTAACCTTCATTGTGCCCACAGTCTTAAAGCCCTCAAGTCCCTACAGCGGAGTTGGGCATGGACATAAGCTTCAAGTTTATTTGTTGAACCACACAAGCCTTGCCTTTTAAGGCATATACTACTACTGCAAGACTGTTTCTTCTGTGTGAACTAGCTCATTTAAAACTGCCTCAAATGTTTTTTTGCAAAATAAAATACTTCAGGTATGTCCACACTGGAGCGTGGACATATCCGAAGTATTTGGATGAGTAAGAGTTCCTTCAGGCTTCTCAAAGAGGCCAAATTATTATTTTCTACCTTCACTAGTCATAAAGACTGCAAAAGACACTAATTTCCAAATTGAAAGAAATTAACACATGTAAGCTCACACCTTGATTCTAAAACCAGCAGAGTTTCAAGCGTCTTAAATGATCCAGGTTAAATTATTAGGTACTAATTTTCACAAATCAACAGAGATACCTCTCCCGTTCTTCTCTTTCCTGTCTCTCCCTTTCTTCTTGTTCTTTTTGCAGGCGGGCCTGGCGTCTTTTTTCAGCTAGAATTTTTGAGGCTTCTTCTGCATCAGTTGTTCCTGCCGTGACCTTCCCTGGGAGAAGACAACCAAGGGTGGAAAGTTAGGCAGGGAACTGAGAGTGCCCATCACTTCAACACTCACAGAGCAGCTAAAACGGTCCCGGTTCATGCTGGTATCACACCTTTGCTTGTCAAAAACATACATCAGTACTTTCAGCAGATAGAACATGTGAGAGATATGGGCATCCTTGACATTTTCACATCCTCACTGACAAGTGTTTTTCATATGGGGGTAACCCTGGTGAAAACTATACGCTTGCCGGTTATAGTATGTACCTTTACGCTCATAAACCCCTGACTGAGCAGCTTCATAAAAAGAACAGCTCACCACTGTTCAAAAGCCTCAAGGACCCACGATACCTTGCAATTTATGCTGGCAGTAAGACTCACCTTCATTATTTTCAGTCTTTGCTGCAGAAGGCACATGCTTCTCCGAAGCCACCTGGCCTGCCTCATCAGTGCGTGCTCCTGGGGATTTCTGATGACTGATGTTTTCCTTCTCCTTGTCTGCTTTCTTTTTAGGAGTTTCCTGGTTGAGATTAGAAGTGGCACGATGCTTCACAGGAGAAGCTGGATATTGTTTGGCATTTTTAGGAGACTGAGGATAAGTCTTTGCAACTGTCCTGATGAGGGAAAACAAAAAAATCAAAACAGGCCATATGTTACACAGTTTGGAATCAAACTCCTGTCTTCACATATATTGTTCCCCTGTCTTCTCTCTGGCTACGTAGGAATATCAGCTGTTTTATACAATACTGTATAGAAACTACCTGGATGCAAGCTGAACCTGAAAGGCAGGGAACTGGCATGCAAGTGCAAATGCTTACAGAAAATTCTCATTTAAAAAGACCACTAGTACTGTCTGAGTGGTAGGCAAGAGATAAGAAATCATGGACTACCTAAAACAATTATTTTAGTAATGTCCATTTCATAATGATTTTGTCAACATTACTGTATTGAACAGTCCTTTCTCAACATTTAAAGCAAAGCTACGGCTGCTTTCTGTCTGCAGAAATTATAATGAGTTGCAGCGTGCTGCTTTCATCTGAATGCCACCTTGTCAAACGTAGTCTTTTTCTAATAGTATCTGATTTTCCAAAATAGCACCAAATACTACTACATAGGAAGGTAAAGCTGGGTACAGAACTGACCAAACCATTCTACATTCAGCGTCACTGTTTCAGTCAGCGCTTTAATCAGCACCAACACAACAGATTTAAGGCTCAAAATTCAGCCCCTGCAATCTTTTACACGGCTGCACTTGTGGTGATGGCAACGCACAGCGACAACGCTGCCCATCACTCATTTGGCTGTTGCATACTTTAGGTGAAACTATAACCTTGAAGTCAGATCTGGGAAGGCAGAAGGGTAAAGATACTTGATATTCACTGAAAAATAGGTGCACATTAAAGAGAACAGATTACCAGGAAACATAAAACTCCACACAAACACCATGCATAATTTATGTAACACCAGTAACTAGCACTAAATACTTGTAACATTAAGAAAGGCTGGGCTGTGTGACTAAGGAGTATGGAAGTAAAGAGATTACAATCTTGAAATAATGATTTAAGTGAGACCCATTAGAATAAATAATCCTACATAAAAGTGAACATTACACATGCAGTTTTAACATTCCTTGTGAATATGCAATGATGATATAAATGTACCATCCCTTATCAATCTTTTCATCTATACAATATAGTTTCATATACCATAATGTGTTTTCTAGACTGTAACACGCATTCTGGCAGACCACAAGCATGAAAACATGGACAATGGCTGAAAATTAATGGACTGGAGTTGCAAGTTTTGTATAGATCTAACTAAGGTATTGTGCGGCCAGAGATTATTATAACTGGAACAACATATTAAAGAGTCACACAACTAAGCATTACAGAGAGGATAAAGAAATTAAGCATCTTTCAACTCGCCCCCAATTCATGAATTCAGGAGAAGAAAGGGTGCTTTTCCACCATATTATGCTGCATTTGAAAGAAGATGAGACACCAGAATACAGGGAGCTCATTCAGAGCATTGCACCACCCGTACTTTCTCACTCCCACTGAAGAGCCATCACAGACTCCAAAAGCCCTTGGGCCCATGGAGAGTAGCACCCAACTAAATTTGAAGTTCAGCTCAGGTACCCTCTGCCTGCAGGCCCAGGATCCCTGTCAGCTCAGATCCTTGCCCTTGGTCCTTCCCGGAGCTAAACTATAGGTATGTCTGTTCCCAGCCTCCTAGCCTGCCCATCCTGACCCGATGTCCTCGCCTGTCCTTGAACCTGCCTCATTAAGGTCTTTGCTGGCTATCACTGGACTCTTGGCTGACCCTGGTCACCATCACCAGTCCTGCCCTGGCCACTTCTTTTATCTGCTGTGGAATGGGGTCCTGTGGGTGAGGTCTGTGTCCTTGCCTGCCCTGCTGCCACCCACGGCTCCTGGCTCGCCCTGCCTCACAGGGCAGCCTGCTCCTGACAGAAACAGGCTTTGGAAGATGTGGACAGGCAAGTCTTTTTCCAGGTCTTTTAAAAAGCAGCAATTGGAGAGGCGAATGAGACTGGCTGGTGTTGACCATATCTGGTTTAAGCACTGTCTTTTGTTTTCTCTTAAGGATATAGATGGGACTCCCAGGCCCTCCTAAAGACAAAAGCAGAAATTTCAAGGCCCCGCCTACACATAAACATCTTATATGTGCCTCACCGTTACAATAATTTGCAACTGCATTTCATAAAAATATAACGCGTGATAAAAAGCAAACAACCTTTCTTATGCTTCTCTGCAGCAGAGAGGGTGCTTCTTGCTAATCAGACTCTTCTTCAAAGCATAGTCCCTTCTTGCTGTCTTTGGTTTACGTTTCCGACTTCACCACACGTTCCTGGCAATGCTTTTTGTTTAACTTGTTGTGACAGGAGCAGCAAAAGAGTCACACAACTAAGGCTGAGTCATTTTCAGTATTAGCACAGAAGTAATTGTTCTCTAATAAAGACATGACAATCAAATTAAAGAGGTTGGTAGGAAGGAGTCTAGTCATGAGCGCTATGTTGGCACTGCATAGGAATTAGAGCAGACCGGCTGCACAACTTACCTGTTGGACTAGAGGCATGTGTTGAATCCTATTATTTAAGCAAGGCATCTTTGAACTTTCAGACCTACGGAAATTTTTTCTTACAGCTCTTTGGCCAGAATAACAAGAAACAAGTATGGCTCTGCTTCTTTCAAAGCAATTAAAAGGTAGAAGCATATAAAAGACTGAATACTGCAAGGATGACAGTGTAGTGCGAGAAATGAAAAGCTGAGAAAGTCCATCAGGAATATTTTTTTCAGAAATTTTAAAGCATTTCTTGGGTGCCAGAAGAAAGTATTAAACGAACACTGTTTTCCCTCCTTGCATTTAAAACATATTGTCAACTTAGCATCTTTAACATTCCTAGACACAAGCAGAACTGCTACTGGAAAAAACCCGCTCCTTCTAATAGTATTTAAATTATGCTACTTTTTACCAGAAATGGCCAAACTTGACTGTGAAGACAGAAAAATGGCATTATTAAGGGAAAATGTATAAACGCTTGCATAGGGGTCTGCTTCGGTTTCAAAAATGTTTTATTTTTACCTTGGAAGAAAAAGAAAGGGATGTAATGAAACTCTGGTAAGAAGGTGGGAACAGAGAAACGTGCCCGTTGAGGACCAGAGAATTAAGGTGACAACTCCCCAGAAACGCAAGAAGTGGTAGCAGGTAAGTTGTCTGAAAGTTGGCTCATCTCAATCACTAGATTTTACAGGGGAACACAGAAGTACAGGGAGCACCTTCCTCCCTCCAGGTGGTCTTCGTTTTCTCACCCAACTGCCCTGTGGTGACATGGGGGCAGCAGCTTGTAAGAAGCCATTCTTACCATGACCGCTACATGCACTGCAAGAACTCTATCAGGACTGCGGATTAACTGGTCCTTAAATTACAATGGCTCTCATTTAATTAAGAGGAATAGCTGCGATAGCCCATACCGCAGAAGAATGTCTCAGGGAGAGGGCAAGAGGGGTTCTAAAAGTACTTTTGCTAAGGATAGAAAATAAAGTACATGTAGCACGAGTCAGAGGTCAAATCCAATTTTGTCCATAAACAACACAAGGGAGAGAACAGCAAACTTTCTTGAAAGGCCAGCTACGTGACAGGTCATCCATTACAGCAGTTCAGAAGGCTAACCTGAAATCAGAAATCTGCAGCAATGCCAGAGCTGCACTATTTCCCCCCCTCCTTTATCTCACTATTAATAAAAGCTCTGCTGAAACCACACCACGCACTTGCATGTTCGCAAGCCTGTTTTCTGAGGTTGCTCTGGTCACAAGTTATTCCTGCGTTCTGATATTTTTGCTCTGCTATCTATGATATTTTCTCTAAAGCGTGTTTTTTTCACTTTTAGTTTTGATCCTTCCTAGCCAGAAACAGATTCATTTCTGTTTTACACGTGAGCACAAACTCAGCATAGGTCCATAGAATAACTATTTTGATAGCTGCATTATTACACATGTTTTCAACATCTTGAATTGGCCCATTCTCTTAGCTAGCTGCTGAAGAAACCCTCAAAATAGTCTTGATCCAACATTCTACCCATTGTTTCTATCTTTCCAAGGCAAAACAAAGATCAAGAATAGTAAATGCAGCACATATCAAATAAAATCAAAAACTAGGTCACTGCAGGATACAGAAGCTACTTCTGTGAGGAATTCACCACGTGCAGACACCTTTCTAATAGGTCATTTTTAAAACTTTGGGATTTTTTGTACTACTCTAGGTTCATATTCCATTGGCATTCCGGAATTTGATTGAGCAGGTACATTTCTGACATCGAAGTGTGACCCAATGACTGCAGTGGGATGTCGCTCAGAAGAACCACCAAATTATGAGGTCAGTTAGTGAAACTGTGAGCAAAGGACAGTGACACAAACTGGGAACTGGAAATGAACCAAAAATCAACCACCAGCAGCGCTGCAGTCCCTTTTCCCTGTCCCCCTGCCCCTTTTGTCTTCTTGTATGGCAAAATAATGTAACACAGAGGCTTGTCAGAGCTTTCCATTTTCATTCACTGGCTTATACCACGGCTTATCTGAAGACACTTAAAACTAAATCCTACTTCCTTGATTCAGTCAGGTCCCATTGATTTCAAAGGGACTATTTACCCCAAAGACACATGAAGGACACAGGCTTTATTGCTTTGCTGATCTATAAGATAGGACACTTACCTATTCTCTGAGGGATACTGCAAGAATAAACAGATTATAGATCTTTGAAGATAAAGCATCAAAAAAAATTTTTCCAAAAACCCTGTTATTATTGATCTTGTGAAAGATCTGAAGAACCAGAGCACTTTACACAATCAGTATCCAATAGCAATTGTAAAAGATAATGTCTCAATTCTCCCAGCTCTCTAATCCATTAACTTTCATCTGTGTCAACTGATCCACACTGGATTCAAAGCAATAGTTTTTGTGGTGGTGTTTTTTGTGTGGCGTTTCTTGATATATTTCAAATATCTTCAAGCTTTGAATTCCTTCCTTGGTTTTAATGATTGTTCAACATATTTTTATTTTTTCCCCTTTCTCTCCTTTTTTTAGGCCCGTATTTGTTCACTCATTTTGTCTTGGACATTATGTCTTTGGGATGATCTTTTTTCCTTTCTCAGTACAATTTGCACCTTTAAACATCTGTATTTTATATATGTAATTACTGCGAATCTACTTTGCCATCAATCACTGTCTAAGTTTTGTTGTCTTGTTTGAGCCTGTTTCAGTTACTTTACCATGATAAAAAGAGCTGTTTAATTAATAAATAATGAAATAACGTGTAAAGAAAACAAGCAACTACCACCCACAAACCAAGATGACAACTGCGAAGAACTAGTAACTAGAACAATGCCAAGAAAACTTGAACGTCAAGTCACATACTTTTAAAAAGAAAAATGCGTACAGCTAATTATCACCTAAATCACTGGCCATACTTGATTCTTTCCTAAACAGCTTTCTAAGTTAAGGTGCTAGGCAGGATCGCTAACCACTAATGCTGTATAGTACATCTTGTTATTTCTTCCATGGTATTTTTTTTTTCCATATGGCATGCTGGAAGGAGAAAGATTAAATTTATAAAAGATTGTCAGGTTTGCAAGGAGAATGAATATTTGTCTACATATTTAGTCACATTAAAATTAAGTTCCACGGTTAATTTTAAATGAAAATGTAAGATTATACAATCTACAGGAAGGTTCCAAAAGCCTGACTGCCTCTAAATCCACTACACCCAGCCAGATTGTTACCTGGCATTTGAGTTGTATGAAGAAATGTTATCTTTACATAATAGTATAATATAGTGATCAGGACACTTTTTTTAAATTTTATTTTAAATTTCTGAGGGCAAGTTTTGAGAATACCAAAGAAGAACTGTCTTTCTGCAATCAGTAATAAACATGGATTTAAACTCTTATTTACTGTATCTCTCATAAGGTCAAGGAGGGTGTTCTAATTGGGCCATGTTAAGATTAAACGCTCAGTAATACTTTTCTAGCTGTGGTCAGAATCAGATTTTCTTGAGCAAGAGAGGGAGGAAAAAAGAAAAAAAAGGATAACTGCTGTGACTCACAGTCAGAGAGAAACCCACCAGTAGGCTTCTTAATTCCTCCATGCAGCATTTGCTTCTTCCTCTAAAAACAGTAGCTTATATTCCTTATAGGCATGAAAACATTTAACTATAAAAAGGTTCTCATAATTTGCACCTCTGGGAGAAGTCTCCATTTTTGCCTAACCTTTTCTGGAAATTAGTACTACAAATTAAGACCGGGCATACTTTTTTCATGAAGCACTAAACATCTGTTTCTTTTTTCCCCCAGATGTCTCTATGATGAGCTATACAAACCTTTTCAATGTCTGCCCATCAAGAAGGGTTTCAATCTCAGTAATCCATTTCCCACCCATCATTTTTCTCAATTAAATATGACTCTTGGTATACTTTTATATTGATATCACTTTTATACTGAGTGACCTGAAAGATGCATTCTGAGCAGAGAATATCAGTACTTACAGAATAATACACATTTTTATAGCTCAAACTTTTCCCTGTACATTTTCAAGTGCCACTAGACAACAATCTGCTCAAACGTGTAATGAAAAAAAGCTGGTTGTGACTAACATTTCATATCATTCCACTCTTCACAAAACTTATGTAGTTCAGAATCTGACTACATTATATATAATATTGCAAGTTTGAGAATTTGTAGCCCTGTAATACAAAGAATTGCAATTTCCCAGTTGCATGCAAGGAGATGTCCAAAACAGAAAGAATGCCCAGAGCTGGATGGTTTCCTGTATTTTGTGTAATACCAGATTCAAACACAAAATCATCCTCCATTAAAGGACTAGGCACTCAGAGCTGAAACAGAAAAGGAACACCACATAGTTTTTGAAGCAGAAAAAATTTGTCAGGAAGGGGATCATCAAAACTGATTCAGAATGTGGCCAGACTAGCTGCGGTTAGCTGGAGTGATGTAAGTGGGATGGAGTTGGGCCTCGTCTACCTGGAAACCGTGATGAGTGGCGCAACACAAATGGGAGTCCCATGGTTTGCCTTTGATGTGGGGAAAGGCATTTGAGTTGTGTTATCTGGGCCAGAAGGCCAAACAGCTTTTGTGATCTGTTGGATTGGTGTGTGTTTAAATGGGGAAGTAAGGATATCTCCATTTAGGATGGTGAGGTTGCTCTCATACAAGCGAGCGCTTCAGCCATATCAGCAAGGATCTGATGAGCATTGTTGTATGGGCACTATGACTCTTAGGTTATGAATGTAGAAAGTAAGACTGTTAATGAATTGACTGTTAATGAATTTAACCAAAGCATAAGCTACGCTACATAGATCCCAGGACATAGAGCAATGCGTCATTTTTAATAAAAATGGAAACTACACTTCTTGGGTCATAAAGAGCATATGTGTGAAACAGGTCTGTGGTGATCTCCCCTCCTTCAGCATCTTGTTCCTCCTGGGCAAGGAGGTTTCAAGGATGGGAGAGGTAACAGAGCCAGTCCAGCCTTGAGTGTCAGTTGGGGCATTCTCACTTGTGCTACCAGGTTCAGATTAAAAACAAACAAATAAATAAATAAAATCAGCCAAAATTTTCAAGACAGAAGTGGGACCCATGAACGGGGTCTAAGAGAAAAAAAAAACCCACAAAACAAAACAAAAAAGTCAGACAACTACTGTAGACCAGGACTACTTTGGCATACTTCTGCATTTAAGCCAGACTTAATATCCTGTTCTAAGAAAGTTGAAGATGCGTTTGCTAAGACTTATGAGGTTCAAGTTGTGGTACACGGACTACAGTTTTGGGTGTCTGCAAAAGACAACTAAGAAAAGAAACTCAAGTGCTAGTAAGCCCAGATGTGCTATAAGTCCACAACTCTGCATGAAAAAAAACCCACACCCAACAACCAAAAGCAACAAACCCAAATAAGTCTGCAAATAAGCAAAGATTAAAACCGATGGTTTAGATGACTCATAGTTAAGTACATTTATAGAATCAGATGGTCATGCCAGCAATAGGAAATGCATATTTTAAATGCTGGAATTTCTAGTGAGTATTCACATTCTGTGCATTTCTTCACATTAGGCAGAGTTTCTTCAAAACCAAGTAAAACAAAAGCATGTTTAAAAATACACGTTAAATAATATTTCAAGTGAATTACGAAATGCACCCTGATAATTTCAAAAGACTGAGAAAAGGCAGAGAAGTGTCTCTAGTGACCATTAACACAACTTTACATATATCTGTTCATATACATGTCTCCCTCTCTCTCTCTCTCTGTGTAGGTGTAACTAAAATTTTACACAACTCTTCAAAGGAAGTTCCTCAAGAATCTATGTCTCCTTTATAGGTAACAAGAGGCTCCCAGCATATTAGACCGTTATTAAGACAGACATACTTGGGCGTTGCAGGTGATGCAGATCTTCTGGACATGGCAGCAGGAGAATCAGACCTTCTCAGAGGAGATCCCATACCAGATGATGAACCAGGTGTCGCGGGTCGTTTCTCTTTCTTTATCTTCTCAGTCTAGAAATACAGTTCATTTTAGTTTCCATAATTAGAACCAACACATCAGAAACATATTTGATAGCTTTATTAACAAGACTGCATATGAACAGATTTGTGTAACACGCATTTAAGATAAAAATCTTTTAAACACCAGCTCACAACTGAAGTGCATAGTTTTTTATTTTACATAGACATAAAACCAACCAACCACGAATTGCATGAACAAAGCATACAAGTTGCAGAGAAGTGACACCACATCAGAGCCCCTCCAAGAGTTCCTGGGAGGGGTGGTGGCACTGGGTGGAGTTTTCAAGATCATCTACTTGCTCCTGCAAGGCCTTGTAAGACACCATCAGTGGTGCACACAGACATCTCGCAGCAACGCTGCTGCACGTTAACACTGAGTCACACCTAAGACAGACACTACACAAATCTTTAGCTTCCAGCTTTGGTCCTCTCACTTGCTTCTAATTTAGATGGCATGAATCCCCCTACAATTAACTATTACAAGACACAGGACCTTATGTGAATTTCAGAGCCCTAGCATAAATTTTTTTAAAATGTGCCTTATGCTCTGTAGACTCAGGGAAGGTGAGTGACCTGCCTTTGCTTTTCTGGAAACTACAGTGGATCATTTATGCACCTTTTAAGCAAACAGCATTAAAAGCGTCCAGAGGAAGAGTTAAGCAATTGGTATATGACAGAGGCATTGTCAATACACTTGGCAAGTTTCCGAAATATGTGAAACTTGCTAATTAACCAGCAAGACTGGGTAGTCATTCTCAGTAGAGATCCTATTTGTCATCATTCCCAGAAGTTACAGGCAAGGCCACGAAACATACACGAGTGCCAGAAATCTTAGTTCCCTGAAAATAAAGGTGTTGCTGTTCCAAATAGCAGTGCTCAACAATGATTCTCAGTAGGAGGAAGATATTACAATGCTGCTAAACAGGAGCAGAAAAGCAAGAGATGCATGCAAGGCTCACTTTCTTACTGCTGTTTCTTACAACAGGGGCAGTACTTCATTTTTATGAACATAAAGGGAAAGAAAACAACCAGAAGCCACAGCATTTTCCCCCAGAACTGAAACCAAAACCGTTGCAAACCCACCTGAGTAACTTCAGCTGCAGCCGCCCCTTTCACGGCGTCGGAAGTGGAGGGTGAAGTCGCCTTCTTTCTGTCAGTGCTTCGGGTGGGGGAAGGCTTGTAGGGAGATTTAAGAGGACTAGCTGGTGCTACACGAGGACAGATATGGAATACTAAAGAGTTATAGTACAATAGCAAGAGCAAAAGGGAGCACAGACAGAGGAAGTAAAGGAGAGGAGAAAACAGCATACTTTTATGTTATAATGTTCAAAGGTAGTTTTAAAGGTTGTTTTTTAAAAAAAAAAGTTTTTCAAAAGATGACATTGTATAACACATTCAACATGGTCTCATGTTTACTAAAAAGCCTCAACTGAAAGTAACATTTTATAGGATTTTTAATGTATTTTTTTAAAGTATCTCTAAAATATCACTTACTCATATACCTTTTGAAACACCTGACTGTGACTCTCATTTTCTGAAAAGTCCAGCTTTCTTTGCATACTATAAAAAGAGGAATCACACAATTCTAGTTGTGCGACTTTTGAACAAATACTGCAAAACAAGGAGAGGTGACAGAGGAGTAGGGATTTTTTTTTTTAAAGCTTAAATATAACAAAGGCTCCTAGATACCTTAATTGCTTTTCAAAATAACACCTAATTCATAAAAAAAAAAAAACACCCAAACCCCAAAACATCACAACACAAACCCAAACCTAAACTAAATGCTGCTGTAGGTATTTCAGTTACTGTTATTTGTGGTAGACACCAGTTTGAGTGTGACACATATATTACAGCTTACAGGGCAACTCTTTCTGGGTACTTTTTCTTTATTTGCAATATGAACAGTATTTTTTAAAATGGAGTACTTTGCTCCTTTTTTGTCCATATTGCCTTCTAAGATGAAGCTTTCACATACACATAGAACAATCAACAGAGTATATGCTTTATTAATAAGACAGATACTAATTGTAACCATGTGACAGTGTGTTTTCAATCTTATTCAACTTAAGTCAAGAAGGATATTGACTTTGGAAAAGCATTAATTATGCTCAAATGTAAAGGAATTCACATTTCTGACATGCCCCCAGTAGGGACAATCCTATAAAATTTCTTACCAAGCCTTTTTGCATGCTTTTAAGCCTAACTGAACCTATGTATTCTTTGACTGACTTTCCAGCAAGCTGGCAAAAGTTCACTGAATATTAAGAAAAATGTTCATAAACTTAAATGCTGTTTAAGGTAAGTATTTTTACTTCCAACTGTAAAAAAATTTAATTATATGTGTCCAATAACAACTGTTTGCCTGAATAACTTGTCTCAGAGTGACACTAATAATGAGAAAAACAGTCTTTAATTGAGACTCCTCATTTCTAAGCTTACAGCAAATGCAGGAGCAGAGCAATTTTGACACAAACATAATGACTTGAGGGACAGTATGAGGTCTAGAAAAGGAAGAACCCTCTTCCCTGTTCAGGAAACAATTTCTATGGAAAGAAGTACACACAAAAGATCTCCCTCAACTCTTTGCTAGCAATTACTGGCAAAACTGTCAGTGGCCACGCTGAGTATTGATGCTGTTTGTAACCTGTGCTACAGCCTGATTGCCTTGCGAGGAAATGACACGAGGACGCTTGTTCAGAGAGCTGTTCCCAGAATCAGCTGAGGGGAAAAAGCGATCTGCAGACCAAACTGTATCCTCGTCAGATGTGCCAGCGTGCTACTTTATCTCTCTCTTCATCTCAGAATCTTTAAAGCTGGGAGTTTAAAAACAAAACGAGTGGGGAAGGACAAAGAAAGTCCCTATTGATTTCTTCAATATCAAATGCAACACAGAAAACAACATCTGTAGGTGGTCTCAACAATTCACCTCAAAATTTTAAGCAGAATATACTGATCTAATTTCAAGTTGGCTTTCGTGCAGTAGTTGATCCCTGAGCAGTAAGTAAATTGGAAATATTCTCATGGGTCAAATACTGTATGACAGTATTTCTGCTTTCAACAGATGCTGCTTTTAACGTAGAAACAAGGGAAGTAATTTCAGAGTCATTCAATATCGATGTCCCTGTGCACGGCAACAAAGAAGTAACACGCAAAGGAAAGTAGGCTTACTTTGCAATTAATTTTTACGTAGCCTTGTATTAAAAGCACAAATGCAGGACCTGAGCCTATTTTAACCATGCCATATGAAAATACTAATCATAAAGATGATCAGCCTTATACTGTCTAACCAGCTTTATCCTGAAACAAATGTTTCTTTTTGCAGACAGGCATTTGGGTGTGGCATTTGTTTCTAATAAAAGTAAAAACAAAAAAACCTGTTAAACTTTGCCTTTGTTTCAGCAAATTCTATGATTAGGCATAGCTTTATAAGCAGGAACTACTCTGGAAGTCAGGCACTTGTCTAAGTATTAGCAGGACTGGAAACATTAGTTTTGTAGATGTTTGAAAAATAAGAGCTTTATTAGACTGCCATTTACAGATAGAAATAGTACCTATCTTCCCTAATTTTTAGTTTCTTAAAGACAAATTTCTGGAACTGTCACCTTCCTATCAGTGTCTCTGTTTTTTCCTCTAAGTACGTACCATTTTCTATTTGTGTATATACACACACATACATAACAATACACATATAGTCACACAGTAAAGGCAAAAAGTAATTTAACAGCAAAGAATTGTAACCCTAGTAAAAATAATTAAGGCTCAAATGGTGCACTGGGATTTTTGTTCTACATAGTATTTGAGTATGAAAGGGGATGCCATTAATATATCAAATAAAGCCTCTGAGAGGTGTCACACACTGGTCTAAAAACATGTTTCCGAAATGAATATATTCAGTTTTCCATTGGCTTCGGTATAATGGGTTCGTTAATTCTTTTTTTTGTTTGTGTGGTTTTGTTGTATTTTTTTAAACTATGTTCTTTTTAAAAAGGCATTTAGAACAATACAGACAAGATTATGTGGTTTTGAAGCTTTTAAATACACTGCTATCATGAACAGCTTAATCGTTGATTTTGTACTGTCATGGAAATTGTCATTTGGTTCATAGCACTCCATTTCTTTCAACTACTCAAATGCAACCAAACCCATACCTTAACAGTTTCAGAGTAATTCACATTTTTACCTGGATTATTGTACTGCTCAGAAAGCATTAATGTACTTCTGCTTCTGGCTAAAGATGACTGTGTGGGAGTCAGCAGTCGAGAAACAATAAAGTTTTCCATTGGACTAAGATGCATGCGGTGAGCTGAAGGATGGGAGCAAATAAAATAAAATTTAAAATGCAAAGAAATAAAACAATGTTACATTAAAATAACTGAAATGATTAAATGATTAAATGAAATGAAAAAAAACCTTGAAGTGTTTGAGATTTAAAATGTTTAAAGATAACGTTCATTTCCTTTGAAAAAAGGTTTCTAGTTTCTCCATCGTTTTAAATTATCTTCCCACCTGTACAATAAATATAGTAAGGTTAAGACCCTGTTGCATTTTGTTCTTACAGAGGCATGTTCCATTCTGCAAAATGGTTGCTTTCATGACTCAGCATGAAAAAGATTTGCCTCTTTCCCCAGTAGAAAAGGTAGTAAAACCATTTGGTGTAACAGCACAGCTACTCACTAGTGCGCCAACCATACTAGGACTGCATTTAAAATTTGCCATCTCACTGCACTGTGTAAGTCTTATTTATACATTATGTCTGCATTCCCTCCTACTCCATAAACATATGCGTCAACTACGTAAGAAAGATATTTATAGATGTTCCTATTACATTCACATATGCATATAGCCACCTATCATAATAACCTCAAAGCTACTGATGAGTTTTCATTAAGGAACTCAGAAATTAAAATAAATTTGCCTTCTCTTTTCATTCCAGAAATAAGCCTTCATTGTCACTTATTTCAGTTAATTTTATTCTCATTAAAGTTAAAAAAAAAAGGGGGGGGAATGAAGAAAAAACGCACACAAAACAAACCAAAAAAATTCCAAAGAGTTCACAAGGGGGTGAACCCCTCAGTTCTCTCTGTAGCATTTAGTAACCACTAATCCTGCAGGATGATAATCTTTTGCTGAGCCTCTGATGGATCGGGGTTTCAAATCAAATTAAAGGGCTCTACAACTCTGGTCACCAGATTGCAGGCTCCCAGGTGGCTCATCGGACGTACTTCTGCCCACGCTACATCCCACGTCTATTGTCGAGCCACACATTTGGTTTGCTTGTTTTTCATTATTTGGCTAGAAGATCACAAGCTGTACGGTTATAGGAAATTGCTGCAGTTGCTGCATGTACTTACAACCCCGTTTGCTGGAGTGTCAAAAATTGAAAAAGAATCAGTAAAAAAACCCAAACCCACAGGGTTTGTTGCTGGCCCAGGATCTCCAGCATGGCTGCACAGTCTTGGGACAGGCTGCAGAACTATTTTATTGTACTAACTTACAACCCCCCCCAAATATTTGAATTCTTTTGAATAACAGACACAAGCGAGTTACATAGCTATATGGACAAGAAGTGCTTTAAGCAGGAGAGTTTATGCTGGTAGGAGACCAGCATATTCACTTGCCTCTGTCGGGGGAATGTGTTATTGCCGCTGTGGAGGAGGAGAGGCGCTTACTGATTGGCGATTCCATTTGCTTTGGCAGATTCATTGTAGAAGCTGAAAGTTTGTCACATGCTGCAGAGAGACGCATTGAAGATATTTGTATTCGCATCACAGTGTTGATAAACTCCCCAAATTAACCTCGCATTTGTACTCCTGGCCCTTGCCACTGACCGTATCACTGAATAAGGCATGAGATATGCTCTTCCAGCGCTGGAGGACCAGCATTTTATACGACACGTTTTGCAATGCAACTTTTCTGCTTGTGAATTTATCATTCCAGTTTTATGACAGTCTATCTTTAATACTGCCACAGGCAAACAATTATCAGCTCTGAACAAGTGAAGTCATTCTGACAGAAGATATTCAATACCCGCACAAGCAGAAAGTTACCTAAAGAAAATGAACCGCGCACACGACAACTCTGAACCCCTCATCTCCATTCCCCTCCCCTCTACTTTCAGTCTGGAAGAGCTTGGGTAGACCTCTGCTATAATTCTAATGCAAAAATGAAATAACCAACATTTGTGCATTCACACAATGAGAACTCACTGTTTTCATGATTGTTTTGGCACCACTCATTTGGCTTTATCTTTCTGTGCTTGAGAATATTTAAAAAAACAGAAAGTGCTTTCTGATACTACACCATGTGCTTTAATTTTTCTTCCGGAATACTGTTTGACAAAGTCCGTTTGAGCATAATACCTATTTCCTGCCTTGCCATTTATTCAACTGAATGACAGAAAAATGTTATTCAAGTATTACTACAGAGTACTAGTATATGATGATCACTGCATGATGCTCAGAAGCTAAAAGCATAGATGCTTTGTCCCTTAAACTTCAACTAGAGACTATGTATGTGGCCCTAATTCTGCAGCCCTTAAGTTACTGCATTCCCCATTACATCCATTGAAACATTGCCTCAGTGAGGTCTGCAAGAGTTGCCTCCATATACTACAGTAAACAACACAATTCTCTTCGTTTGCTTTTTTTAAAAAAGCAGGTAAAATGCTGGTATGCTGCAAAATGTCCATTGCACATCCAAATCTCTTTGTACATGAGCAACAATTAGTCCAAAAATTTGAATCAGTTTACACAGAAATAGTAGTCCTAAGAGATCTCAGGCAGAACAACATTTACTGTGGATTCTGCAGGAGGAATATCCAAGCCTAGCTCCTCCTTTGGGGGGAGAAAAGGAACCTAGTTCTTAAAAGCACTATGTTATGTTTTCAACATGCCAAGTACATTTGCAATGAAAATTAGAAATCCTATATGCAATCCATTCTTAATTTTGGCAGACTCAGCTACTTCACAGTCTTTTTATGGGGATAATAATTTATTTAAAAAGCGCCAAAAAATAACTAAACAATATAAAAGGAAAAAAACCCATGATTGCCTAAACAAAGTCAACTACTTGAGTTTGTTACAAATACCATCTTGGCCAAAATCCACTTCAAGAGGCTGAAAACACAGTACAGCTGTTTATACCAAATTTGCTTGTTCTGAAAATACTGCAGAAAAAGGCCCTTGAGATGGAAAAAAAGGACTGTTTTGATGAACCACCATCTCTGTAGCACATTTCCTCACTGTGCAACAGAATTTTATTTTTTTAAAACAGCATCTGCATCTGTGCAGGTCCATTAGAACTGTCAAATATTCACGTAATTATATTTACACACACGTACACAAAACCAGAGTGCCCACAGAATTAACAGAGATGAGAATTTGAGCAGTAGAAGTCTACAGTTAGTGAGAAAACCATGAAATGCCTCTACTGTGCTAGAATGCGAGGCATGCACTGCTCCACTATGGCAAAATTAAAAGGAAATTAAAAAGACATTTGGTCCACATCACAAAGGGTAATGCTGTAGAGTACCAGACTGAAATAATAAGAAAACGGTGGTTAGGAAGGACAAGATCAGTGGATGGATTACAGTGATTAGAACAGTTATAAACGAGGCACGATGGTACTATGATTCTCTGAAATACCATTGAAGGAATCAGCAGGAGCAGTAGAGGTCACAGGGTCTGGAGTAAGGGTGTTGGCAGCTAAACCTAGAACAGGGGGTGGGGTATTTTCTGATTCACCTACACAGCAGAGAAATCAGAGCAAAAAGAGGTGAAAGAAATTACTGCATAAATTGGGGGAGGTGGAATTAAGCATAAACTGCATCACAAAGACAAACTGTTTTCTTTCTCAAAGTATAAGAGACTTCTTTTGTTTCCTGGCTTTTTTGATGGCGTATTGTGAAAACTATGATGTGAAACAGTTTGCCTTTTTAGAATTAAGTATATTTACACACTTTTTGAAAGAGAACAACTGTCGTATTTCATCATCACCCAAACATGGATATTTTCCCCCATAACAACAGTTCATTCAAACCTGACAAATGTAAATAAATTATATGATTTAAAACAGAAAACATGCATCTTTTTGAAATACAAAAGCAGTACATGACTGATTATATAACAAAAAGAATTTGTTCTGAAGCCAAATCAAAAAGAGCAGCAACAAAAAGTATGGGGGGAAAAAAACCAAACTATTTTAAACTGCACATGCTGCATAGTCATCTAGAAATTCCCGTCAGTTTTTAGAAGTACCAAACAAAAACAGATCATCTTTTGCAAGGCTTAGACAGCACTTGGTCCTTTGGTGAATATTACATTTGCTAACTGTGTGCGTGGGAAGACAATGCGGTGGGAAGAGAATAAGGAGTGAGAGCATAAATTTTAATTTCAGCATTTAGCATCCTCCCAACAGATTCTGGTTACTCTATTAAAACAATCTGCATTCCTAAAGTTAGGAGTGACCTTTCTCCCCAGAAGATATTAGAGAGAGGAAGCTTGGCAAGAAATTACAAAGCATTTATTCACGCCCCAAGGCAGTAGCCCCTACAGTACCACCCGAACTATAAAATGCATCATCCTTACTATCTCCACAACCTCATGCATTTTGCACTTCAAGATCTGCAATGCAGGCAGCCTGTTTCACTTACCATCTCTCCCTCCTGAGCCTGCAGCCAGTGCTCCTCCCCACGACCATCGCTTCTGCTTCTGCTCCAGCTGCTGGCTGCGTTCAAGGGACCGACGCATCATGGCTTCTAAACGTTCCTGATTTTATTGATACAAAACCAGAAAGCAGATCTGAATCAGTTCTTTGGAGGCTGGGTTTTTTTCCCCTTCCTTCTGAAACCACGCTAAAAACACACAGTTCCCCTGTTGCTCCACGCAAGGTGATGACAGGAGCTTGTTTGCAAGAAAAGAAAAAGGACTGAAATAAAGAAGGTATCAGCATGCTACCTACCTCCAGATATGTGTATCCTTTGTCTGCAAGCCACTGAGGTCACTACAGAGGCCTAAGTAAATAACACAGGTTGCATCACTGCCTAGCATCTGCTCCTGCTGGTGAGGCTGCTGCTGTGCTCTGGACTTAATTTGTATAAGAATAATGCTCGACAAGCATTAACTCCTTCTTGTCTATGCAGACCTCAGGATTTTTTTTTTCCACCCCTTTCTGAGCACAGCTAAATTGCTGCAATGCCAGTGGCTCCTCCTAGCCACGCAGATAAACGATCACTTCAAACCCAAAGTAGGTTACTTTGCAGGATGCTCGATTTATTTATTTATTTTTACAAAAACTCCCTCCTTTCTTCCACTATGTTCTTTACAGTCTAGGCACTTAAGAGCTCCTGATTTATTTTTTTTCCCCCGTGTATTTTTTTAGTGCATGCCCTGATTGTGCTGTTCCAAGATTATTTTTTTTTCCCTCCACCCTCATGTTCTTCTCCATGGCTTGACGAGTTCAGATTTTCAGATGGGGAAGAACAAGGGGATTTCTTTCCCTCCCCAAATCCTGCTCTACCTTTAACTTACAGCTACATACGGTCGCCTTATTCCTCCCTCCACCACCTCCTAACTCGCACTCCAAGACCTCCACTCAGTTTTGTTCCCACCTCCTCCCTCTGCTAGTTTCTCAGTGGTTTATTGTTGTGGCAACGAGCTCTGCACTTTTTCTTTTCCTCCTTTCAAGCAGATAAAAGCTGTTTTTTCCCCACCCACCATTCCATCACCTGCCACCCTCTTTCTTTCCTCCTCCCAGTACCTCATTCGCATCTGGAAACCTCTCACCCCCGGCATTTCAGCAGCTCAACCCCTGCTGTGAAAGATGAGTCCACCTTTGCTGCCTCCAACTTCTGCCCCAATGGTTTTTAGCCCCTGTGTCCTCTTAGTATTTTTGGTCTTATTACTTGCTACCTTTGCTACATCCTTCTGGTCTAGTATAAAATTCCTATTCTATCTACTTCAAACTCTCAATCCGGAAGGTTTCTGTGATTACATCATATTCCCTTCAATTTCTATCCATCCCCTGTTCTACCATTTGGTAGCTCACATCAGCTGTGTGGAAAACCTCTCCTGCATCTCTTGGACAGATTACTCTCTCACTGATTCATGACTTCAGTTTAGGTTTCCTATTCCCCTTTTCCTGAGATATTTTACCACAAAACTTCAGTCTTTGTTCAAACATGTCTCCTGTCATCTCTGCACTGATGTGGAGCCTGTTGTATCTGATGGAGGTCCTTCAGCAGATCAGACCCTAGTATCAGGCACCCCCAGTAACTACCATGTCTTCAACTTTTATGTACAAATCTGTAAACGCTGTGTTACCTTCCTGAGGCTTTGTTTACAGTCATTGGCTTTCTACAATGCCAGATGCCCTCTCATCATTTTCTGGTTATCTGCAATATACTTTTAGCTTTTCCATGTCTTTGAAGAATCTCATACTATCATGACTTCCAGTAATTTATTCTGACCTCATTTTTAATACCTCCTCCAACCCTGCTATGAATTATCCATCAATTTCAACATCAAGCACTATCTCCTGTCTTTAAGCTCTCTTAATGTTATTTAAAAATAATGGTACCATAAAGAATTCCATTATACTACCCTCCATACAAAGAGTGAAGAAAAGGCAATTCTCACATATGCTTTCTATCATTTTCAGCTCTCCTGTCCCTGTTAGCTTTCATCCAGGCAACTCACCTTGCTGTTATAACTTCTCCTGCCACCTCCAGGAAGATGATCTTTCCGTCATGTATTTGGAGCTCTCACTTCAGTTTCGTCTCCCTTCTACGGTCTTGAGCTCCTGGTCTATCAGGTAACATCATTCATAGACCACTGAAGGCAGGCAGCTGCTTCCTCCCCTTCCCCCCCGCCCTTCTGTCTAGTCAGTGCCATTAGTGTCCAGGCACGCACGCAAATGCTCTCTTTGCCTCTTTCCTCCTCCCTTTTCTCCCTACAGAGCAAACACATGAAACATCACAGAGCTCAAGCACAGCCTCTTTTGCAACAGCACAGAAAAGCCCCACAGTTTTGAATACCCTTTCACTTCTTTCTGTACTTTGGGTAAGAAAAGAAAGCCACCTTCCAGTCTCTGGAATCCAAAGTCGCTCCCCTTTGATTTACTTTACCACAGTTTCTTTTGACCCTTACTACTCGATGATGTCGTCACTACTCGATTTCACGTTCACAACCTGTGTGTGCTGGCTTTGCATTTCAAGTTCATGCTTTTTGCCTTTAACCTCCCACCTCCCAATATTAATTTAATTCTGTTTTGAGTCCCTTTTCTGTACTTACTCTTTTCAAACCCCACCTTCTATTTCATCACCAGTTCTTCTCTGCATCTTGCCCCAATATACCTTTCTACCCACACCCTTTACAAAGGAAAATGACCCTCCCATTTCTTTCTTATTAAAGCATACACTTACACAGAAACTTTCTTTCCATATGTAATGAGTACTGTTATGTATTAATCAAAAATGATAAGATGAAAGCAGTCAAGTTGCAATTATCTGGGTGATTTATGTTTGCTTGTTTGTTGGGATTTTTAATGCTGCTTGGAGCAAGGACCAGCAATTCTCTAATTTGCAAACCACAGAATACACTTATACCACCTCCTGTGAAAGTGCTATTTTAAGAATTAAATGCATGATGAAATAGACTAAAGAAATCAAATGATTTTTCATACATATTTGAAAGCCCATGCTACCTACAATCTGAGGCTGAAATCTTCAATTACATGATGTGGAGAGGATCATTCATTTTCATTTGCAAAGAGCCTTTCATTAAAGCCTTATAGAACATAATTATTAAACCTCATGAAGCCCTACAGATACAGCTTAGATAAAGAACAGTACAAAAGCCATTTTTCATATAGAAATAATAGTTATTTAAAAAAAACATTTTAAGTTAGAACAAAACTAAAAAGCCAAAGAAAACACTAAGACACATGGAAGTATAGCATAAACAACTCATACATTAATAATTTGGTCTGCGACGAAAACTGAACAACAAGACAAAGCACTCCATTAGCAAACAATCTGTAAAAAACCCATTCATTTCTATGTTACAGATGAAGTGCCTTCTTAAAAAGATATCAAACTATCCATGTGATCCTCATTTGGAAACTCTAACAGCTATAGATAGAGGAAATAATCTCTGCACTAAAGATACAGTGAGCTTCCACAAAAAACTATAATTTACAAGCTTTGCATCTGTGCAAAATTAAGAATGAGTAAAACCATAAAAAGAGAGCCATCTACTGCTAGTATCTAAAATATACATGTTACTTTCCAAAATCCATAGTTACTCATCCAGGTTTTCTACAGACAAAGCAACAGCACAAATATTTGCACTGTCTGAATTCAAACAAACCAAAACCAACCAAAGCCACAAACCAGTAGTGAGAATACAAGCAAATTGACTGAAGAACCTTCCTTTTTTTTTTTTTATGTAAAAGATGACACAGATGTGAAAACAAGGAAAAAAATCATTTTACAAGTACTATGACTTAAAATATTTTGTGTGAACAATTCTAAAACAATCTGCCTTATACCTACAACACAAACATCTAAAAGCCCCCAAACCCTCTTCCTCATCATTTCATGTATTCCTCAGCACTGTAAGTAGCTCACTGTTTCCTGATACTATCAGTGGCTTCATCTTTTGAGTCGCTCTTCCACATCGCAACAAAAGAGCTCTGTTATTTTCTATCCAAAGAACGCATTAAAAAGCAATACAGTATTTTTAAATTTAATTACCCTTGTGAACAGAATTCATTTCTACCCTCAACCGATTACAATTACAGGTGTGTAGAAAGGGAAAAATTATTAAGGGTGTGTGCAAAGAACAGCATGGGACAAATGAAGGCTCTGTGCTAAGGTACATGGGGAGCTACAGCAGGAAGTAATGGCAAGGGGGAGCAGAGGATGGTCACTGTTGGAGAGAGGACTAAACTCTTCTCATGTCAACCGCACGGCAAATTGAGAGACACAGCAATCTCAAACAGTCTGTAGCAAAATTTTTCTATTACTTTTGCAACTGAATTCCACTCAGTATATGAATTGCTAAGGGATGTTTGGAAAGTGGTTATTATTTTCATAAATTACAATTCAAAAAGTAATTAACTTCGAATTATAATATAATAAGTAATTAACACTGTAACATCTCAAGAGTTTTTCTAGTCTCTTGTGTTTAAGTGCATAATTTTACAAATGTAACAAATAGCACACATGAACAAAAGCGATTTCTCCAACGCCGCAGGATATTCTTTTCCATTTAGCAGTTGTTACATCAGTCTTTCACGACTGAGTGCTGGATTAGATTTGATGCTGTCTACCAGTAGCAGTTCATTAAATGTTAGTGTACTGGTATGATCAGTACTAATTTTATCGATTTCCTTTTTAACAAAATCTGATGGTTTTATTAAAAATGGATCTTTAACTAGACGGATGTTACTGCTCTTACTCGCACTAGCATCTATGACATGGCCCATACAAGTGATGTTCATATTGCCTTATGGAATAAGGGAGCTGTAGAATACAGCTTCTACAGAGACTTCCCAAATTGGCAAGGTATTTCCAAGTCACGTGGAAGCTCAGAATATGGAAAGGGAAAAAAAATATTTTAACTAAACAAGGACTAGCTTTGCTTTTATCCAGTTCCAAAGCCACTGGCTACTTACTATTAAAAGCAACTCTTTAATAGCTTCTGTTGAACAACAACATGCTGCTTTCCTCAAGGCTCGGGGACTGCTTTTACTAAAGGAAGTGGGCAGCTTTAAAAGCAGTATGGAGGGAAGGGCAGTGCTACTGAAGACCTCCACAGATTAGAAAGGTGCAGTCAATATAGACAGTACGATTTTCAGACACATTTATTCCGTTCCTGTCCAAGGAACTGGACACACCTCCACTGTGCTCTGCAGCAAGCTCCAATATCCCAGAGAACTCTGCCAGAACAGCTCCATTCCTATCAACACAGATTTTAAAACCACCACCTCTTAGGTGGCACTGTGGAGGGGAAAAAGTAAGCAAAATAAATCAAACTGTAGCCAGCTGCCCTTTGAGGAGTTCTTTGCATGCAGAACAGTCAAGCAGAGGATGCTCTGATGTAGGAAGCCAACAGGTCGCGACAGCCATTAATCTCAAACTCTTACAGATGCAACAACAATATTTTCTATTTATATAACCCGTTCACAAATACGCACTGCCTTCTGCTGTGTTAAAAAGCAAGGAAAAAAGACTTAAGGAAGATTTAAAGGGCAACCAATAAGGCAGAGAGGAAGGAAGAAAATCTTTGTACTTGGCACTCTACATACTCAATGAGCCAGTAAAATGAGTGCTCCAGTCCCCACTCCATGTAAACCAGTGTTAACAGGGAAAACACTGAGGACATGCTGCAGTATAGTGGCTCACTGGCCAGGACGCACCCCCCCACACACATCCAGGCATGGGAAATAAGAGTTCAAAGCTCTTCCAGTAAAGGTGGCCTCAAATGTTCACAGTGACTCACAAGCAGTAACTTGCAACGCCCAAGGAGCTGCAACTTCATCAACGTCCTTTCTCAGACCTCCACTGCTACTAAGCATACGGAGTTTGAGAGGCTCATCAGAAGAGCTGGGAGGGTGGGATCTGGCAGATCCTTTAGCAGAATTCAAGTGAAATTTGAGAAATGAGGGAATGACAAGTAAACATGAAGCGAAGCCAGGAGGTGGTGGTGTCTCCTTTACACCATTTCCTTCTTCCCTCATCCTCCCCTGTTCTACAGGTTATTCCGCTATGTACCCTCCCCTCCTTCAGAGGCTCCTTCCACCAGAGCTAATCCATCCCCAAACAAGCAAGTATCCTCTCCTGTCCTCCTTGCCACATAGCCTTCTCTAAGGTTCCTCAACTTGGAGGAAAGGGGAGGGGAAAAAAGTAAAGGAAAAGGAAAGGAGAGAGGCCTCGGCCTGCTTTGACTCCCAAAAGGCTTTGGAGAGTTTAAGCTTGAAGGACCAGCTCAGTGAGCAGACCTAGGAGTGGTATTCATATCATGACCCAAACAGAGGCAACCTTTCTCTCGCCATTAGAGAAGTCTCCCATCACGTGTATGGGCTGTTGGGGAGCTACAACAGGCTTGCTGATGCTTGGAAGAAACATCACTGTGTGGTCAGCCTCTTACGTGCACCTCTGGGCAAGTACAGGAGGCAACTACAGGAGACGGGCTCCCTAGTGAAGAGACGCTTTGGGTCTGACGCCTCTCTTAACGTCTGACAACGCTGCTCTCATTTCTCCAGCAGAGGCAGACCACGCAGGCAGGGAAAGCAAGCAGTTGCTCTCTCTTCCTACACCTCTCCCCTTCCCTGCACCCCTTCAGTGTAAATTGTGAGGAAAGGCTTTTGGAAGTTTTCATACTTGCCACTTTCCCTTACCACCCCCACAGAGAGGATCAATTTTGCTTAGCTGCAAAAGGTTATTACAGCAGGAAATACTGGGGAAGGAGCACGTCAGGTCAACGATGTTACCACAGAAGGAGAGAGACCTACCTTTTGTTTCAGTTTTTGCCATTTTTCTCACAAAAATCTGAAACATACCACACGACAAAATATTTTAAAATGAATTCTCAGCTGTTATGCAGAAGCCACAGTCAGTATATGTTACAGTTGAAAGAGAACAGCAGGATATAATCTTCTCTTCAGAATAAAGAGAAAAAAATCAAACAACAAAAAAATTTCAATGGACAGCAGTATGTTATTTTGATGCCATGCACAAACGTTTTACCTCTTTTGCAAAGATATTTTGATCAAAAGATAGAGGGCAGAAAAAAACTGCAGATTTCTACAGCCTTTTTATCTAGGAACTAGAGAAATGTCTTCTTTTGTCCTTTTTTTTTTTTTTAAAAATAACCACTGCCCCTTTTTCCAAAAATCATTAATTCTTTATCAGTTGCAGTGCTGGTGTTTTCTACAGAATGTCATGCGGAGAGACACACACACACTGCTTTCAGAGATCTGCATCAGAAATTGGACTCACTAGAGCAAGAAAGAACCTTAAATGATCTCAGTGGGGAGAACAGAAGAGAGAAAGGGTATGAAGATGCTTCAAAAGATATGTGATTAATTCTGTTCTGTGCTCGAATTTTAAACCAGCCTAGATTCTTCACCGCTTTAAGTAAAAATTTCTGAGTTTATGTTACTGAGGAAAACCAAAACATTTTCATAAACATTAGTTCAGTTTCACGGACAAGAAACTAAACAGCAAGAAAAATCTTGCCATTTTATGTAAACACTCATCTTTAAAAGCTATCTTCTGGAAAGCTGGTGCTTTATTGTCTGGCAGAGCCACAGATAGGTGAGCATAAGTAGATGACGACTCTGTGAGATCAGATAAAAATCAAGAGACAAAAAAGCTTTGGAAAATGTTTTTGATGTACAAGCAGTAGTAGAGTATTTATAGCTGTGGTGATGTGCAGTTGCAGTTCCCAAAGTAATGACCACATGTCTCTGGGCCAAAAAAGAGAAATCAACATCTAATGTATATCAATATTCAGCTATGTTTAATGCTACCGTACAGAGCTGCTCTGCCATACATCTCCCAGTGGACCTTACCTCCTCCTCCTTAAGCTTTTGTCTCCGTTTTTCTTCAACAGCTGCTCGCTTCTGCTCCTCTCTCTGCCTCTGTTCCTCCAATTTTCTCCATCGCTCCTCCATTTGCTTTTCATATTGAAGCTTTGCTCTTCTCTCCTTCTCCAGTATCTGCTGTTCTCTAGCAGCTAAGGCAGAGAAAAAGGTGCATTTCACTTTATGCAAATTTTCTCCTGCATTAAGATTATTTGATAACATGGCACAATAGAGTAAAACAACAACAAATACAAGTGCACAGGATTTTAGTCCACTGAGATAAAAAATACAGTGCACAGAAGTGCTGGAACTATAAATCTAAGTGATTTGCTCAATAAATAAATAGGGAAGCCCTTTGTACACAAGGTAACAATCTGTGCCCCTTACCTATGTAAAAATAGTGTACAGAATAGTTAACAACCCTTGCTTATGTTTCAAATCCCTCTGTAGTCTTAAGCGAAACTCTTTTTTCAGACATAACAGATGTTCCCAGTAGGTTTTAAAGTGAATCAGTTATATATGTTGAAGCAAAAGTCCTTGGAATTTCTTTAAAACTGTGCTTCTCTTTATGGGGTTGCCTTCAAAATAAATACATGAAAACAACACACACCAAGTTTTCTATGAAGCTTTGAAAATACACCATTCTGTTCATAATTTGGTGCTACATCATTATCCAATTCTGCCTCTTTGCATGAAAAATAAATAAATACTTCTGCTATTGAGGGTTTGCCAAGCTAGAGTCATAATCTTATTCTTGAGACACTAGTTTGTTGTTACAGAAATTCACACTGCAGCACTACATACAGGACTGTTGCTTCAGGTTTACACAGCAGAACAAGTAGCAGAAGTTAATGTGACAAATCATGAGGAAAAATCTACTTCCCATGCAAGTGTATTCCATAAAAAGGCAGGAAAGAGGAGCTCAGTAAGCATGCCTACATACACACACACAAGCCTGTAATGTCACATACCAAGACACATACAGCTGATATCAAAGGAGGAATATTCTCACAAATGCTAGTCTAAGAACTTGAAAGTTAGGGAAAGCCAGAATTAACACTGTTTATACAACAGCTTGTCCTTCATCCCGCTCACCTATGCGGCCTCAGTCTGCTTTCTCAGTTCCTGTTTCCTTATACAGCAAATTTGCGTCCTTCTGACTCTCTTTTGGTATCTTCCCCTTCAGTCCTAGGCTCTTGCCCAGCAATCTCAATTCCTCTCCTCAGATCAGCATTTTTCCCCTCAGCTTCTGCCCCCAGGCTCTTTAACCACAGCCCTGACCTTCAGCCCCTCCTAGCCCCACTCCACCCTTAAGCGCTTAGTTTAAAGCCAGGATCCCTCCAACACCAGATCCTTTTCCAACAGTTGCGTTTCTTTCCCTTGAATACTGGATACCCCCTAAAATACTCCTTCCTCATATCCAACCTGCATCACAGCTACCTTATCCTTGTTAGAAATAGAGTTGATGTCTTCCCCTTTTGCCTTATGAGAATTTACTGTTCCTCCCCCCTCACCAGGACAGGGAAGTATGGGAAGGGTGTCAGTGCTGCAGGTGAGCCTGGACTTGTACTCAGGAAGAATCACAGTTGTCAACAAAAAAAGAACTACCTCAGAAACAGTAGAAGACAAGTGACCAGTCGCTAATTGCTAATGACTACTAGCCATGTCAAGCAGAGCAAGTGAAACCAGCATGCTGGAGTTGATAAAAACCAAAAATAAAGCGAGATCGTGCTAAGATTACCTTCTGAGTAAGTAGGCGAAACCTGGGATTGATTCTGGACAGAGAAGCAAACCATTCTGTCATCATGGACATACATACAATTCTTGTTTCTTAATTTAAGGATGCTAAATCACTGATTAATGAGTTTTGGCTTTGGTGATAAGGTTATTCCATATTGCTGCAAAGTACCTGCTACTTGCATAAAGATCTGTCCTTCTGGGGAATTTGCTGCTTTTTTCTGAGCTTCTAAAAGAAATTTGCCACAGACAAACTGTGACCAAAACCCAGAGCTCCCCATTCTAGAAACAGTCTTAACCCTAAAAAAAGTATGTATCCAGAAGCCACGAATGATGTCTGCAGACAAGAACACCTTTCAACTCCCAGATTTTCCAGCTTTCAGTTTCCTTCTCATCTCCTCTTCTGCTTTTTAATTCAAGTCCTTTCCAATCTACTCATTGTGTCACTGTCTCGGGAACCAGCAAAGAAGGGATAATCAAGAGGACAGAAGAAATAGTCTGGACTGAGTATACCTGGAAGAGACATAAGCTACAACTGAGGCTGGCGCACGCTCCACACAGACAGAACCTCTGGGGAGATTAAGTACCAGCAGATTTTCACAGGAACTACCAAAAGGAATCTTGCTCACCAAGCCCGTGGTACTAAAATGTGTCAAGTCTCTGGTCTCTAGCCTCAGGTTTTGTCAAGAAATGGTCAACGGTTTGTCTATTTATTGCAAGAAAAACAGTATTTTCCCATGATTCTTCTCACAGGTGTCCCTACTGTTTAAGTTGACATTTCCTCAAAATACACGCCTAGCCTAAATTTTACAAAATTATAAAACACTGCCAATTCCTTCTGATAGGGATTGCCAAGTAACCTTAAGGAACAGTGCTACTGACCTTTCTTGTTATTACAATGATGAAAAGTGAAGTTAACTGTTCAACATTTTATATATTTATATGTGTATATATACAAAGTCCAAAGCAATGTTGAACAGTTAATTTCATTCATATATATATATATATGAAATGAACTGTGTATACACACACCACCCTCCTTTTATATATATATTTTTATATATATATCCACATATTTTTTGTGATTTCCTCAGCGCTTCCCTGGAGATATTAGTAGATTAAAAACAACTGACTACTGTAAAAACTCCAAAATCAATGCTTATATTATTCAGGAAATTAATTAATTTTTCTCATTCTCTTGAAAGATTAATTATTATAAAACTTACGGAAAAGTATCTGCTTTATGCTATAATTAACAACTCCACAATATCTTTTGATATGGCTAAAGTTTAATAGACTAAAACTGAGCCTACATATTATCCTGAGTATTATCATCCTACATATTATCCTGAGTATTATTCTAGGCTTATTTGGTATTTTTACAAATCAGAATCCCAACAGTCAGTATCTTGCACATAAACCTACATTTAAAAGTACATAAATCAAAGGAAAAAGTCATCTTCTAACTACATAATATTAAATACTTGAATGGAAATCAAAGAAGACATAGATTAATTTATTTTTATAGTTCAATATAAAAGAAGTAATATAAGCGATAAAGACTAGGAACAGACTGAACCACAACATTTAAAATTCAGAACAGAAAAAATGTCATGTTAGTAACTTAAGCCTACTAACACTTATACATAAATAATACATACACCTCCTGCCATCTTACCAAGATATTTCTCCCTTTCTTCTCTTCTCTCCTTTGCCAGTCTTTGTCTTTCATCGGTTTTTAGAAATCCATCAATGGCTGAAGTCAGAGAGAGAGAGGGGAAAAAAGTGTTAAAAAAGTGTTAGTAAAACTAAAGAAGCATAAAAAAAACCCCCAACATAAAATTCAGAAAAAATAAATCATATCTACTGCATTTAACACCACCACCACCAAAAATGATTTTGCACTTGTACGTGGGTGGGCTAACAAGCTGCGATTTAGATACATCTTGAGCCCAGTTTCCTACCTACTGCCGAACTCCAAGCACAGTTCCTCAGTGTAAATGCCCGACTCCTCTTCCCAGAGCAAGCAAGCATGCTGTCAGTGCTTGCTTTAAAACTTAAATCTTTCTTGGGAAAAACCATAAGTATGCAATTATTGTGTATTCATTTTTGCTAATAACCTCATTTTAAAGTTTTTGGCTAAAAAAAAAAAAAAGAAAAAGAAAAAGGAAGTTCTGGAAAGCAGTATGCAGCTCTCATAGTCTAATGCTACATGGAGTTCCAGCCTTCATATTTATGGCTTAACACAGCCCCACAGCTTCCTTGCCCACAGGAAACCATGAGCACCAGCTCATTTCAACAACCAGCAATTAGTGCTGGACAAGGCTATGGTAGCAGCAGCCCTCCTGCCCTCTTTTCCAGGTAGGAAACACTTTGTTTCCTCCTCGAGTTGGTACCTAAAAGCAGGTTACTTGTTTGGGAGGAGGCTGCCTAAGGATGTTTTGTACCTGGATCCAGACATCCCAGTTCCTTGCATAGCATGAGCCACCAAAAAGCCCAATATAAGAAGGCAGGTAGGCAGAGTGTCACACACA
>VXBO01013814.1:383967-431054 GCA_013400135.1 Rhinoptilus africanus
AAAAAAAAAGAAAAAGAAAAAGGTAGTTCTGGAAAGCAGTATGCAGCTCTCATAGTCTAATGCTACATGGAGTTCCAGCCTTCATATTTATGGCTTAACACAGCCCCACAGCTTCCTTGCCCACAGGAAACCATGAGCACCAGCTCATTTCAACAACCAGCAATTAGTGCTGGACAAGGCTATGGTAGCAGCAGCCCTCCTGCCCTCTTTTCCAGGTAGGAAACACTTTGTTTCCTCCTCGAGTTGGTACCTAAAAGCAGGTTACTTGTTTGGGAGGAGGCTGCCTAAGGATGTTTTGTACCTGGATCCAGACATCCCAGTTCCTTGCATAGCATGAGCCACCAAAAAGCCCAATATAAGAAGGCAGGTAGGCAGAGTGTCACACACAAGGTGCCTCAGGGTCACCTGCCTGCGTGCTCTGGAACAAGCAGCCAGATGGACCTTAGAGGGATTTTCTACCACAGGTAAGGTCACCAGCTTGTGACTCGACAGACCAGCTAGAGGATATGGCATCCTTTTAAAACATCTGACAGTGCCCTCCTTTCTTCGTTTTCAGGATCTCCTGGAGCCTTACCGGGGCTGCAGCGCTAACAGGCAGGGTGTCTCACAGCACAGTATGCCTCCTTTGTAATCACTATTTGGGGTCCCTACTGAGTTACTGAATTATAATTAAGTCCCCTTCCCTTTTGGACTAAGAACTGCAATTGTTAATTTTATCAGATAAATACGAGTGGAAAAGTCACTTAGACTACAACTCCGACTCTCTTCCTGAAAATTCCAACTTGCAGGCTACTCTCCGAGGGCATCCCGTCTGCGAGAGCAAAGTTTCTGCGTAGCAAGTGCCTTTCTGTAAAATGCACGGTTCTGCAGCAAGGCTGAAAACCAGCCTCGGTGGTCCCTTGTGACTGGTGAAAAGCGCGGGTCTCAGCTGTCCCCCATTAGAATAACAGCTTGCTTTTTCCCCAGGCATCACCTTCAAACACCATCTCTAGCCCTCTGCACACACAGACGGCAACTACCTGACAGAAGCCAGGCCTCTGGAAAATTGCGATTATAGCTCCCCAGCTGGTTAATTACAAAAAGAATTTGTGGGTCAAATACAGATCTATTCATTACCAAAGCCTCATCATACTTCCATACTAGTCTGCTTGTTTGTTCGCTTGGCTGCCACGTATTGTCAGGTTTGATAAGCAAGGAGGAGAGAAGAGGGGGTGGCTCAGTAAGGCAAAGTTTTGCAACTACTTTGAAGGGGCCTGCAATAAGTCACCGAGACAGGGAATCCTGTTGTCAGCATAGTTAAATTACAGCTCCAATGGAAAGTTTTACAATGATCTGAAAGTCAAAACATCACAAAACCTACAATTTAGGCTAGAAGTGGCAGAGGAGGTGAAATCAAGACTGGATCATGAACCCAATGAGGGAAGACTAAGCTTGGGAACAAGTGGAGGCTGGAGAAGGGGAAAGAGGCAAGGACAGGCAGGAGCTCAGGTCTTCTGCAGCAAGGGACATAACTCAGATGGAGAGGTGGAACCTGAAATATGTAAACCAGGATGGGGATAAGCTGGAGGGATGGGGAGAGGAACAGCAAGGCAGTCCATGTCCATGGATTATGTTCACAACATCCTGCGCTGACTCCACTCACACTCCTGCTTTCAGCAGCTACGAAACCCACCGGCAAAAATACATCCCATTATGCTTGTCAGTAAAGTTGCAGCAAACTTATCTCTGCTCTGATCACTTCATGAACACGACTGGCAGAAGTTGCTCACAACTGCCATAGCTATCCCAAAGTTGATACACAATTTTTCAGATTGGCTTTCTCAAGAGTTTGGATGTCTCAGCCTCCTCCAAATAATATTAGAAGATCAAGGCTGTAACGTTAGATACTTAAGAAATGAGAATGTATCAGAATTGAAGCGGTCTGCACAATCCTTATTTTGCCTCCTTTTCCATGTATATTACGCTTTTTTTTCCTTTTAAGATCCTTTGCTTATTCAATCCATAGGACGAGCCTCTTCAAGAGGTGAACTCAGTTCAAAGCGATTACTGCTTCTTGCTTCATTTCTTTCTGAAACCAGAAAGTAGACAGAACTATAATCTGGAGTCTTGGAAAACAGTACTGCAGTCTTAGCTATATCACAGGTGAAACAACAAACAAATGGAATTGCTGCCCATTACACGTGCAACACATCAATGTGCAAAAAAGTGTGTGGAGGAAAGTAGTACACAAACTAATAAATATAGGCATCAAATGCACACGCATGCAGCAAGGGTAGCATTAAAATAGCGCAGGCATCCTCAGTACTAGCATTTCTTAACTCACGTACTTGACTTCACAAATCAGCACGCCTGCCAAAAATCAGAAATTTGCTTGCCTTCAGAAAATAAATATAGCTTTGAAGGACAGAATAACTGTTCCCTGGGTAATAACTCGTACCTTAAGATGATTTTTTTTAAGGCCAAAATCAGTGTATTTACTACATAGAATCATAGAATTATAGGGTTGGAAGGGCCCTCTGGAGATCATCTAGTCCAACCCCCCTGCCAGAGCAGGGTCACCTTAGAGCAGGTTACACAGGAACCCATCCAGGCGGGTTTTGAATGTCTCCAGAGACGGAGACTCCACCACCTCCCTGGGCAGCTTGTTCCAGTACATATCTTCTTATAATATGCTTTGTAAATGTAACGGGCACAACAGTTACCTGTGGCGAGAAATCTGATTAATGACAGAAATTCAAATTCTGTTTGGTAAAGCAGACTGCATTTAGCAAGCTAGCACAGGTAATTCTACCATGAAAGTAATGTGATGCCATCTCTGTTTTATAACACGAACCGCCAGCAGAGGGCAGAACAAGGTTTAAGTGAAAAAGAAAACCCCACAGCAAAAAAGCTTCCCCTGTGCTAAGTGACCTCAGGTTAATATTCTGTATACTCAGCTTTATCCTGAGCCTTCCTCATATTTACAGCTAAGCCTCTGATCCCTCAGTCAGAAAGGCGTGTAGCAGCAGACGACACCTGAAAGGGTCAGGACGTAAACGCAGGTTGGTTGTGCCTTATGACAACCAGAGCGATGAATACAAAGAGACACCGGCAGAAAATTCTCTAGTAGCCCTTTATTCCCAGACTTGCAGAAGAATAAGGAAACTGGGCAAGTAACAACATCAAGGATTTTACTGTAAGGAAGCACACACACATACACAAATTGCTGCTACTTCTACTCCTTCTCCCAGCCCTTCCTAAAAGCCCCTTTTCCAGAGTCCCCCCCCAAAGGCATGTGTCTAACTGCTGGGCTAATTCCTTGAGACTGTGCCTTATTTTTCAACTGAAGAGGGGCAGCTGCTCCTCCGGGACTTTGTTACAACATGCATTTCTAAAGAAAAAGGCCATAACTTAAAACCAATCAAAACAGCAGCAGCAGTCCTAGAACAGTACTATACCAGCTAGCGCTGCAGGACGTTTTCAATACTTTAATGTTACTTTGAAATAAATAATCACAGAAGCAAAAACTGACATGTCATTTGCTGGTACAACCCTTTTCGATGGGCAAGGTAAACCTATTCAGACTGATAAAACAGTGCCAGGACATGTCCACACACACTCTGCTTTGCTCCACATACCACTTGCGTAAGCCTCTTGGTGGTTGCTCAAGAGAGAGAGGAAGGTTGTCCTGTCCCGATGAGACACAATGCAAGCTCTATCTTTTGAAATATGTACCCTGTTTCTAATCGAGAAAACGAGTACTCGAGCAGGACAATCAGGTTAGTGGAAGCTGCAAATGACCAACCAGCTGCTTGGACGCCTCCTCTCCTGAAATTTGCACCTGAGGAACTTCCAGCAGGTAGGGCCTCCATTCATTTATTTTTATTTTTCTACTTTGTTGTTAAGCCCACATACACTTCTGTCCTCTATAACATCCCATGGCATTTGGTTTCATAACGTATTTATATATAGCAGATATTGAAGCCTTTGATAGCAGGTATCCCAGCACAGAAGGTAAGTCAGGCCAGCTCTACGTAACAGTGTTCAACACACCTCGACCTTTGGCCATCCTACATGACCGTGTTCAACACATTTAGACCTTCGCCCATTCTACATGACACTGTCCAATATTTTTAGACCTTTGCCACAGCATGTGTCATCTACGCTGACGGTGCTGTGCTGGTGAAATTCCCGGTTTGAATGCAATTCTGCCAATGCGTGGTCTGGCCAGGGATGTGTCAAGGTGGTCTATACAGCACACCAGACCAATCTGAGATATCACTGCACTTACACCCACCATTCTGTTCACAAACTCCATTGCTTCAAATAATATAATCTCAATTTATAAAGTCAAAGTTTTGCTCCCTAAAAACTTGCTTTCTCTCTCTTGAGACTGTTCTTAGAGACAATAAAGAACAGATTTTTCCACCTGCTACTGCTTCCCTCTGAGTACTACTGAATGAAGAAGTGCTATGTTCAAGATTTCCATTACTGACTCTGAGAGAAAAAGGTAGAAAACCACATGCGACTGTACCTGGATGACACTTTCTATTGGTAAAAGGCACGTTTTCTAAATTTTAATTATGGTTTACTGCTGAGAGGCTTTTAGGTAGAGTCTACACACAAACAACGCAAGGACTTTGCAGGTACTGTTCAGTAAGATTTACTGGTCTTGATTCTTTTCTGATAATTGTCTTTTTAAAAGTTTTCTTTTAATTAAAAGAAGCTGTTTATTGTGTTGCACTCAAAAATCTAAATACAGAGAATCAGGACTTTTCCAGGTTCAGCTACTTTATTCTTGTGTTTGCCAGGCTGGATTTCAAATATAACCAGAAAAGAAAAATGGGACATTTTCCATTACGTCTAATTAAAATATCAGGATGGCTGTCTGTTGTTATAAAGATGTCAAGTCGTTGAAGTCATTCAAGGCAGACTCAGTTGCCAAACACAGTGACATTTCAGACACCTCAGGCCAATTGTCCGAGAGGTGGCCTGGCAGATAGGGCAGAGAAGCTGTCAGGGACCTGCACACTCTGGTTAAACAGCTAGGACACAAAGTGTCACTAGGTGCCTGCTTTGTGTTCATGACCACCACACTGAATTTTCAAATAATTTGTTTAAATCAAGAACTTCAGCCGTATACCATACTTACACAAAGATTAGAGTAGCAAAATATATCATACTGGCATGTTTATTTAAGTTTAAGGTGAAATTACTCCAAAATGCTGGCCAAATAACCTTAAAATTATACATAAAGTATATACAGGTCATTTGGTGGCCACGTACAATAACAAAAATACCTTAATTACTACATGGTGAGGAAAAACTTGCTAAAATATCAAAGGCAGATCTTTTCAGTTCTGCATGAGCCCAGAGTCATGTGATTAGCTTCATGGGATCGCGTGCTTTCTGTATAAACAGTGTGCACAGCCCTAATAGTGCCCCATGGAGACTCCAGTATCAGGCAGACACAGCAGAGGCATCTCAAGATCACTCAGAGAACTGATAAGACACATTAGCAGAATGTTTTTACTTAAGAAAATACTAGATAAATACTAACACTAGATTAATAATTTAGTTTACTCATCAGGTCCCTACTAGACAGCCCACCAGACGGTAAACACATGCAAAGCAGCAGCACTATATCAATATGTTTTCTACATTGCTGTTTTATTCACATGCTTCTGTAATCTCTCAGGCAGAATGGAGACTAGAGGCTTAACCAGAGCTTGTCAGTGTCTCTCTCCCAAATTTAACACATGTGAACATTTATAGCTGTATTTTTCAAACTACACCAGAGCCCAGACCCATTTGGAATCTGTAGGCAGGATCCACCTCCTCTTCTAGCCTGTCCCTTCAGCTTCTTACTGCAGGCAATTACAAAAACTGCACAAAAAGGGAGGCGAATACTGAAGATTCAGCTGTAACTTAACCAGGGTGTGGTTGTTTTGGTGTGGTTTTTTTTTAACTTCAGTTTCTTCAGAATAAACCCTGGATCACTCATTTTATGAAGATAGAAAGTTAAATATATGATCTCTAAGTTTAGCAGTTACTTTAATAACTCTGTATTCCTACCTTTATCAATACAGATCCTAATTAATCCTTTCAACATTACTACAATTGAAAAATTGTCTTCAAAAAGAAAAGTCTCTATATATGCGAATGCATATTATGCATGAAGAGGACTTTTATTCAAGTAGATATAAAAATGTTAATCTTGTGTAATCGTTTACTATTAATGAATAGTAATTTTTACAGCAGATGCTGATATACTTGAACACACAAATTCAATTTTGTAACTATTTTTGTTTATTGTATGACTGCAGCTAACTTGAGAACACCTTCAGTTACTTCACATGGTGCAATGAAAAACTATTCTCAAGCACTTTTAGAAGTAGTATCACTTCTCTGAAAAGTTCATCTTTGTAGAATACATGCAAACACACATGTGCTGAGTTAACTAACTATTTAATAGTGGACATCTATGTCAGATTTCATATGCTGCAGAATAAAGCCTGTGCAAAGACACTTACAGATGGTAAATAGGGGTAAAGGACAGACCTCTTCACCCTACTCCAAGGGAGTATGTTATACTGCCTTTCTCTACATTAATAACACTTTCCAAGACTCTTGATTCACAAGGGGGAGGGAGTGTGGAGACAAAAAAAGAAGGGACTTTCCATTTGCTTATCATGCATCTTTCATTCAGCAATTAGTTACCAATGAGATTATTCCTCTGCTAGAAGACAAACGGGAAACTATTGATAACACCCTCACATAAAACTTCAATACAAAATAAATTGTTCATATATGTAAACATTATGCCCAGAGCCTTAGCTTAGAGTTATTGAGCGCTTTAATGCTTGCTTCAAAGTAGGTACTGCTCTAGTAGCCATCCACCACGGCAGTCACAGCCCTACCGCTGGCTGTGGGTCCGGCAGGCGGGGACCCAACCAGACACTCCTGTTGCTCCTGGTCTCCTGCAGCTCTCAAGAATTTGATCTTTTGCAGAATATCAGTAGAAGCAGAATTGAGCGTCAAGATATTACTAACAAAAAAAGTCAAGAGTTGACTAACAATTCTGAACTTAGAAGAAAGGAGAAGTGGGAAAAAAAAAAGAGGCCTGAAAATTCTCATTTATTTATAACTTATTACTAAAACGTCTAGTCATTTTCCTAATTGCAATTGATCCGAGTTACACATTTGCATTGCAATTTAAGTTTATGGACAATTTACAGAGGTGTTTTATTAAAAAAGGACATTGCACAACATCAGTGCAATGACTGATGGTGTCACAACTATGAATGATTATCAAGATTTCACAATTAATAGTCTAAAGCAGGGCTTTTTAAGGGGATACAGTGGTGGGTTTTTTTCGTAAGTTGAGAGTGTTGAGGGGTGGGGCTTGGGGGTTTTGGGTGGTGTGTGTTCTTCCCCCCCTCAACCTTGCTTAAAAAAAAAAATAATTTCGCTAGTATACGTAGAAATTCACAGTGTAAAAGGCACATAATCAAATTTGATGATGCACTTACGATGTAGGAAAATTACGGTTTGTAAAATTGATCCAGTCACAACTTAATGTTATGAGAAAAAGCCCTCAAAAATATTAACCAAAAATAGTAACATAGCCCTTTCCCCCTTCAGATACCTAACTACACAAGACTTATAATAAGGAGTGGAACAAGAGAAGAGTTTAATCCAAAAGGAATTCATGCATTCGTGACACTATCCTGATAATGGATTCATCCTACACACACTGTGTCCAAGGAAAGCCATCCTTTTCAAACTTGCTCCCTGAGCAAGTAAATAACCTTAAAATTCTGTGCGGGGGGGGGAGGGGGTGAGAAATGAAGTCAGCAACTTTCTAGCAGGAAAGACTGTGCATTCTGTAATGGATACAAAACAAAAGGAACAAAAACAAATACTGCTTTTAACTCACAATTAACACTTTGAAACTAAATGAAGTAGGGTTCGCCAAGGAAATATTGCTGGCACTAGCTGGAATTTATATCCTCAAAAACAATACGCAAACCCCCAAGCCCCAAAGCTATAAACACTACAGATGAAACAATTTATTTTTTTTTTTACTACAGAAATTTTTTCTTCTTTCATTCGCTCACTGCATATCTCCTGAATTAGCAATTGTCCCAACATGTATTTAGGATTTACGCATTTCCTACTTGCACAGACTAGTTTCACTGACTTCAGCAGAATTACTTCATTAAAACAGAAAAGATGGAAATATCTTGCTGGGATCAGGAAGCCCTTGCATGCCCCACCCAGGTCTGAAAAGAAGTCCTATCACTCACATACTATCACAATAAATAGAAAACACATCTGTTGGACGGTGAGTATCAATAAATACTGTAAACACAGCTTGCCTACTTCACTGCATCTGATGACTTTTTCAAGAAAAAGCCTCACTGTAAGACAGTAAGCCTGGAGTCAGTTATTTTGCCCAAGTTATCTAAGGGAAACGTTTTAGGATCAGATATATTTGTTTTTCCACATCAGTGAATTCAACCTGAACAACCTCATTTTAGGAACATACACAACAAAATGAAAGAAATTCAGTATCTTTCCAACAACTTTCGTCACCAAAATGAACAAGAAACAAAAGCTTTGCTTCTATAGCATGGTCTAGCACACTTCAATTCCTCATTGAAAGTGTTCTGGTCTTGCAATGCACATTTACGTATCAACATTTACAGATGTTATACATTTATTATTAGGTATTAGATAACCAGAGCTCAATGAAAAAGCATTTCACTGAGAGATTCAGCTATTTTTAGCATCAGCAAATGCGATGGAAACTGTTAAGTATCCATTTCTCCCACCTCCAGCTAGTTTGTAATCCCCAAATGCACATTAAAACCCACTTCCTACTCAAGTTAATTGGCTTTGCTGGTGTATGGCACTCAATAGTGATCTTACGCTTTGGTGAGTTTACAATTTTCACTGCCGTGTTGCACTCCCAAATGGTAGCTGAAGCGCATGAAGACATCAAAAGTGAAGGGGGAGCACAGAACCGCTTTTCCAGATCCAGGTAGCAAGAGCTTTGGTGGAAGTCTTTACAAGTCACTGCAGTCTTGCACAGCCCCCACGTGGGCAAGGAGATGACCTGCACCTCAGGTGCACCATTCCTCTTACTTTACTGGGATTTTTTTTCCCTGAAAATGATGAACACTTACTCAAATCTTTACAGCATCAGAAGTTGCTGCAATTTAAAACCAAGGGGTGCAGGAGCCTGTATTTGAAAAGATGGTTATCCGGGGAAAACAGACGGCTTACCCAACGTGAGCACTCAGAAAAGATAGAGCATACGGGGCAGAGCCCCCGTCTTCATCCTCAGGCTCTTAGTGCCTTGCCACCAGAGTAATACTCCCCTCAGCAGCGGGCACTCGTGCTGCCTCCAGCCACAAGCTAGACCTCCCCACAGCTCACCACGCCAGCAACCAGGACTCCTTGTTAAAGTTCTGCTTCACAGCAAAGGGGAAAGTTGGTATGATTTTCCCACCCTGGCAGTAGCCTAAGGCATGCCTCAGCTCAAAGCACTGAAGCGCGCTGCTTAAGTCCGTTATTCTGCTGCCAGAGCTCCTTTTATCCAAAAAGAGACTTTCACGGCACTGGTACAGAGCAGCTGCAAATCTCCAGCGTCAGGTAACGTGGGGGTCACAGGATGGTGTTTTGGGGGAAGCCCTGGCAGTCTGTACACCCTGCCTTCATGTACAGTCGCTGCCTGCAGGGCTGGAGGGCAAAGCAGACGGCCATGCGCCTCCGCAGGAAAGCGACTGCTTCCAGATGGGACACTTCGTAAGGATAAAAAAAAAAGTCCTATAATCAAACTCTTAATTAACCTGTATATCAAAGTATCCATACAAAAGCATGACATGGCAAAACTAAAGCTTGCTTCTAAACCAATTTCAGCCAGAAAGCGTTCTTCTGGAGCCTTGAGTAAAAAAGATGACACAGATTTGTCAATATATTCTCATTAACTGTCATTAAAAAAATTTAAGGATAACCACTGAAGAAATTATTAAACAAGGTTACTATCTACAAATAAAGGGCTCACAGTGGAGAGACAGGGGCTTGGTGAATGTGCAGTTCAGAGGTGGCAATTTGTACAGTGTAGCATTGACCTTAAACAATCTATTGTACTTGTATGTACAGGGATGGCTCTGCAGAGTCCGTTTACTAACATTTTTTTCATTTCAAGTCTAATTTAATAGAAACTTCAATAGAGATATCTGTGCTTTGGGATTTGTTCTGAGTTTTAGAAAAGGTATATTTAGAGAATGAAGAAAACATATTTGGCATCAACCAATGTTTACAGAGACACGAAATGTTGCCAGAATGCCCTTTATTTTCACAATATGCCTACTTTTTTTTCATAGACAGTAAAATTAATTTTTTAACGTTACTTTCATTTCTCACTATACCTTGTCCTCCATCATTAAGTCAGTTTATTAAATTATATTTCATACAGCTCCTGCTTTTGGATGCTCTAGTTTCGGCCCCTAGACATAATTCTTAATAATTCATATAATTTAGTGGTGGGATCTGAATATATGCCCTTTTAAATCCAGAACATAAACTTTTAACTCTGGTGCTTATGCAGTTATTTGATCTCATCTGAGAATCTAATCCTTCTATGTCTAGGTCCTTCAAGACCCTAACACGTCCTTGTTGCAACTTCTACCTAGATTTCTACCTGTCCCTTAGCCATGAGCTTCTGACCCCAAGGAACACCACACATGAAACTTTCAGTGCATGCAATCCCACCTGCAAGACACTGCTAAGACTTGACCAAGTGCTGGCAACCTCGCTGCCCCAGAAAAAGAGAGCAAAAATATTATATTCACATACAACCTTTAGTATGCAATTAATGCATTTTTGTATGATCATTTATAATGATTTTTCTTGATCCAACTATTTCATATTAGCCACTGTACATTGAGAGTGCTAACTGTCTCTGTCAAAAACTAAACGAACCTCCTCAAAGGACTAGGCTCCAAAAGCAAGAACCTCATTCAACTCTTCCCCTTGAACTATGTTAAAGGGTTGGAATTACTTAGAGCTTCCAGATGCCTAGGAAATATCCCGAAGTGGAGATTGTCTTAACACTGACATAGGCAGCCTAATTTATGCACGGGGCTGGTGCAGCCTGTTGAAGGAGTCCAAGACTGCGAGGCAACAAAGAGAAACAGCCACAGCTATAACATTGAGACACGTTGGGTCTCACCCACCTTGCCTAAATCCTGCTCCATTCTGAAGGAAAGACAATGTTTGAATTCATGGAAACAGACAGGATGGAATAAGATCTACTAAGTTAGTACTTGGAAGAGTATTTTTCAAGGGCAAAGGACAGTACGCGGATGGACTGATACACAAATAAGGGTGGTCATTTCTGCATCCCTTGAAAGAGTTTTGTTAACCTATGTTCTTCAGTAGTATTTAGTTGGACTTTCAGTACTTCAAAAAGTGTTAAAAAGATTAAATCTCTTTTTACCACTGCAAAAGATAAATCTTTGTTTAATCTAATTTCTCAGAGGATTATACACCGAGTTCCCGCTGTAAATTGTCTTATTTGTTTATGCAAATTCAGAACACAAATCACATTACATGGAGCTCTTAAACTGCAGAATAAATTAAGATATTTTACCAAACCAGAACTTTTCTATCTAGGAGAGATGAGTGGATTGTGCATCCATTGATTTGTCAAGTCTTAAAAAAAGGAAGTTTTAGTTTTACATATTTCTGTAAATCTTTCTGAAAGCTCCAAATTCTTAGCCTGAAAAAAAAAAGGGGTAAAACAGAAGTGAAACCTACCTGTACAAAGTGACTAAGCTGTATGTAAAGTGCTTAAATGATATGCAAAGATGAACATATACACCAAATCCAGGATTCACAGCACACTTACGCCAATAGAAAAAAGCCAATTAAAACATAGTGGGTCACTAAGCTTTTCAGTGAGTAGTGCTTAGCACAGAGATCAGGTCCTGTATTTAGGATTTTCTGTCAAAGTTCATCCAAACTTTGGTAGTGATGTGTAGCAAAAACTACACAGGACGAAGGGATGCTCCAGTTTGCACAGGTATCTCCTGTCCTCTTTTGTTACCTTCATGGCCTCAAGAGAACAGAGCTGAGCGACGCATTTAAGTCAATAACATGCAGTTTTCACTGCCATGACAAGACTGCCTCTGCCTTAGCTCAGGGGAAGGCCAGCGCAGAAGCGTGTGTGGCAGGCACTGCTGGCATCAGGGGAGGACTACAGGGGCTCAGCTGGCATTTCCCTTGGCACAATCATTTTACCATCTTTAGACACACACAGGCTCTTGCACTTATGCTCTACAGGAATGGCATCTTCTTTTGACTGTTACCTGAATTCATTTCAGGCACCAGAGACACTGGCCCAAATCATTATTTTTTAAGAAAACACAACTATTTAGAGAATGACATTTCTTGGGAGTATTTTCTGTTGAACCTTCAACCATCTGGAAAAGACCGACTTGATTCAGAACAAAGTCCAATATTGGCGCGTAAGTAAGTGCTAAAGTTAGTAATTCAACAACAGCATCCAGACACTTTATAAAACACTATATAAAACCAGAAGTAGTTAATTTAAAATGCTTCGACAAATAAAAGTTTTTTATTTGTCCAAAATTACAAATCTCTATTAACAGGTTTGTAAGATTCTTCCACCACAGTATTGTATTCCATAACAAGCTACTTGTTTGGCTCAAAGGCAATTTGGTTATTATTTTAGTCTTTATGCCTCTGTATATAACTCTGGGAATGCAACACAAATGCTGCTAGTTCTTGCACCTGAATCTGTAGCATTTTGCATCGCCAGTTTCTGTTCTCATTTGTATGTACGGGCAGAGCTGGAAGTCTGGCCCACAGAATCTTATTTTTCTGGTATCTCAAATTCTTTAAACAAGCCACTTGGAAAAAACTCTACGAGGCACTTACAAACTTAATTTCTTACGGTGCTGTGCCTAAACACCAAATTCTCTTGTGTCCATCAAGATGCAAGTATCTATTGAAATATTCTTGGACGTCTGGGCATTTACAACCACCTCCCTCCTTAGAGTGGTGAATTTTTTGGCAACTAACATAGGTTGTGCTCTTACTGTATTCTGTGGCACCACCACCTTTGCAGGAATATTTAGTTAGGATATTTAGGAATATCCTTTAGACTGTAACTTCTGACAAATTTGACTGAAGTTGGCTGAGGGCTTCCACAGCTAACTATTGGCGAGAAGAAAGAAGGATGGACAGACAGATAGGTGTGATCTTCTATGCTTCATTTCCTTCTGAAGAAATACAGACAACTGAATTCTTGAAATTGTAGCCAGATGCTTAAAACCCGTACCAAAGTCCTTATTCATTTGCATGCCTCGAGAAATACAGCACATTCAGTGTATGGTGACCCTACATCATTCAGAGTTTTCTGTCTTCAAGGCCCCCGCTACTTAAACCAGGATGACCTTGGGAAAAAAGAAAACCTGTAACTTAAGAAAATCCATCAAAAATTATGGAAGTTGCTAGAAACAACAAATACAGAAATCTGCACACTTTCTTTAAGAACCTACTGGTTAAGGGAAACACTGATAACTCTTCTGTACATTATTTTCAGAGTAACTCGTATAGAATAAATGCAACTGAAAAAAATGAGAGGACATAGACTAGCCAGAACTCACACCTTTAAACACACAGTTGAAGTGTTTTAGGAAACAACCATATGATGTTACACTGTACTGATTTTCAGAACATCTAGTTAATTGCCCGACATTTAAACTGACAGGTTTGAAGAAAGGCAGAGACAACATATACAGTGAACACTTAAAAAAAAGCTTAAACTGCCAAGATAAACTGACCAATAATAAAGGAAGAATAATTTTCACTGGTAATTTCCTTCAGGCTACTTATAAAAAGCAGAATCAGAAACTGTGAACACTTGCAGTTTACCAAAACTGCACAGTTCAGCTAAAAAAAGGGATGGTAACAGATGAGCTTGAAGAAATTACTGGCATGGAATATAACAAGATCTAAATGGAAACAAAGATAATTATTTGCACAAGTGAACAGTGGCATAAAGTTACTAAGGTTGACCATGACTGCGGAATTCACACTCCCAGTCTTCTCCCATGGGAGATGAATACACCAAATCTAATCATGCAGCCAGACTTTTTTTGGCATACAGATTTTAGTGCTATGACATAGTCTAGTAATGCGTGATGAGAATGTGCACATGGGGATAAAAAGAAAGCTCTTCAATAAAGATAAACACATGGTGAATGTGAGAAATTGAAGGTCACATACGCTTGGCAGGCAATACTTTGTTCTAATTGATTTTGAAAACACTTTAATGATGATTTCACAATTAAATGATCTTATTATAAGATGTAATTGTACATTTTGGAAGATGAACGCTAGTTAGCTTAATTTCTAATAATGTGTGTTTAGACTTTGTAAGTCTACAATTAGCTAGTACATGGGTTAGGTGGTATTTTCTATTTAAAATTTACTTTTTAATTTTCTCTTGTTCATTGTTCCTCTCTCTCCCCCTTTTCTGATGTGTCGCAATTGTGGTTTTAATAAAACAATTTATTGGCAGGAAATGTAACTTGACTGATCCTGCAAAGAGAACAAACATAGCTTTATCTGGCACCAGAATGTAGGTGTTTACAGTCAAAACTTTGTAACTTAGCATTCACTTTGCACCAAAAAAGATAGCAAAATAATCCTGTTTTAATTTTATAACAACTTGTGTGTCATCATCTTTCCCCACCCCAATGTCACACTAAATCCCAAATGATGTCCTTTCCTACTTGATTATTTTTCTTTTCATGACACAAAACCAGTAAGACAGAAAGATCTAGTTTTATATAGCACATCAGTTATGACATTTTTACCAATAAAACTTGCTGTACAGTAATTCCATAGCCGAGTATCTATTTACAATTCATTCCTTATGTTTGCCCTTAATATCTCACTGGGGTCTCTACTGAGACAACCAGACTGCCCACCTCGCACAGGCTGCCAGAACTTAAGCACAGCTTTAGAGTACAGAGAGACACAAAACTTTCCTCATTCCAAGAACATCTTCAGTTATTTAAAATAATTCCTATTCTGGATCCTACAAAACTAAAGAAGTTTTTATTTAAAAAAAAAAAAATCTTCTCAGCTATACCACAGGTGTAAACTGACACAATTGTGCAACACAATAATACCTTAAAATTATCAATGGATTAATTTTTTTTCTTCCAGCAATCTACCAATTTAGTAAAATTTGTAGATTCAAGTTAGACTGTATTTTGATCACCTTTCTTTTGGTTTGCAACATAGTTACTCAGGATCTACCATATATATATACACATGCCCTACTACTATGACCAGAGAAAGATTAGAAGCTATGTTCTACCTCAGAAGTGACTGGGCTGTAGCAGATGAGTTTTATAGGACTGATGAAAATAATCTCCCATGAATCATGCAATATAAGATAAATTACAAGCAATAAATAATTGCTAAAGGCATTAAACATTACTTGGAAAACCTTTAATTAAGAATTTATCCTGGTTACAAACTGCACAGACACAGGACAACAGAAAGGGTGAATCCAAAGGAATTTGCAAGCAAAACAAAAACCAAGCTGCTTGAAGACCTCGGTAGTCTCCACAGAAGCCAAGGTCCAAGCAGCTTGATCACCCACAGAGTTAACAGTTCTACTGGACAGCCCAGGAGTTTTGGGTAAGCACTGAAATGACCTTGACCTGTCTGTCCCTGAAGGACGGTGCTAGGGGAAAAAAGGCAATGCATGGCACTATTTCCAACACACACAACTCTGAATGAATCCTTTGTTTCACATGGGAGAACCTTTAAAGTACTCAACTCCATTACCTGCAGCCCAGAAGCTACTGCATTGAACACGGAGGGCGCAGGCTGCACAGTATAGCTGAAGGGTCCTGTAAAGGAGGGGGACCAGTAAACACAGCCTTTCTCCCATGCTCCTTTTTATTTCTCATCCCTTTTACTGCAACAGAAACCTGCACGCTCTTTTCCACTTCTGGCTTCCAGGAATCACTAACTGACATCAAACAAGATGATTTTTCACCGCACAAAACAACAACAAAAAAACCCAGTAACAGGGTGCTACCCTACTAGTCCATCCACTAGATGACAACTGAGTAAAGTAATAGCTATGTCGATAGCAAATAGCATACCAGGTTTCAGACGTTTTTAAACACAGATGTCTCCTCAAACTCAGCTTTAATGTGAATCAGATTACAATAAAACACGCTTTGTAGTGATACTTATTAATACCATGTAGATCTAGACAGATGGGAAACAATATCCTGCATAGTGCAGCTGAGAAAAACAACAGCAGGGAAACAAAGTCATTCTTCTTTTCAACTGTAATACCATAGCTAGTGCTAAAAGTTATTTTCAGAAAACATTCTGCAGGGTTTTTTCGAAATAAAAAGTAAAATACAGCTTCATAAGAAGTCTTGCTCATAACAGCTGCTGCAGCAAACTAAAGCCACCACCATCCCCTTCTCCGTGTTGAAGATGAGCTCTCAAAGATGTTTTTAACAACTACTTGCGTCATGATAATCTCAAAGACAACATTCCTAAACCCTATTTGAAGATATCATGTTTGCCCCCCTCTGAAAAAGTGTATGTATATAGGCCACTCAGTTCCACTCTCAAAATTACTTTTGACAAAGACACCTCCAGCTAGTGATACCAGCAACTGAGCTTCCTACCTCCCACTGGAAGTGGATGTAAGTTTTCTCTAAGCACTTTCCATCTTTTAACCCTATGAAAAAATTAACTGGTCAATTACCATGATTAATACAAAGCTAACTTCTACAGAAAATCAGTGATTAGCACTCTGCAAATACTGTTTTTCGAAGCAAATATATATACTTTACACACTGACCACATCATTATTTCAAGATTACTTTTCTTGCCAGCAAAGAGTTCAGTTTGAGGTCTTGTTTATTACATGAACAGCCAAAGACTGGATTAGCTCTTACATATATTTTTTTCTCTCAGTCATTTTATATTGATTTACGGGATTAAGAGTAAACAATAAGATTTAGGAAAAGGGCTGGTTTTTTATGCATGTGTAGATAGATCTATTGCACCACGCCTCCCATATATATATATATGTATGTGGTAGAAGGGGGGAGGACAAAAACTGAAAATAAATTCTATAGAAATGTATTCAGTTTTCACAAACAAAGTGATAAATAGTAGCAGTGCTGTGTGAACATTTATCTTTTAAAACACCTCTTGCGTTTGTTTATTCACTGAAGATCGCATGGCAGACTTATTTAACTTTCCTGCCCTAAACACTATTTCCATGCCAGGATGCTCACCAATTTACAAGACTATCTGAATGATCAACAGAAAAAAACATTGCCACAACCTCCACTTGCAAGGCAGACCAGAAACGACCACCCCAAGCCTCCTTCCCCAGCACAGCAGCGCCCAAGCAGCATTCCCCACAGGAGTGGGATTTACCCAAATGGGCAGCACTGAGCACATTACAGCCACGTTAAGAATTTTGTGGTGTAAAGAACAATACACACGTTAAGCTTCAGTGGTGGTGTTACCTAGAGTCTATTTTTTAGACTTCATTTAGCAAAGAAAACAAGTTGTATTTATATACACCCGAGAAATATGGGCATACATACAATGCTGCTGAGATGACACTTCAATGTATTAGATTATTACCTTTTTCTACCTTCGTGGAATTTGGCTGTAGAGAGTACCAGTATCCTGAGCTTTTCTGTTTCTCCTCATTTTATGTCGTTTTCCTCACTTTTAATTAAAAAGAGAACAAGAAGTGGATAAAGGAGTTCTCTCCCCTCTTCCACTTCTTTTTTGAAATAATTTAACTTCCACCAAAAACTGTGCCCTGCCTTTAGGCTCTGCCTATGTCCCTTCTCTGGCATGCCCCGTACCTTCCCACATCTCCGCATAAATCCGTATGAGCTCTTCCCTCCCCCTCAAAGCCTCAAACAAAAAAAGCTTTCTGCCACATCCATCCAACATGCCTCATGCCTGCAGGCTTCCAGCACACCTGCCCTGCGCCCAACCACCACTGCATCTTCTCCCCTGGCTTGCAAACTTGCACAGCACCATGGGGGCTCACCGGGCTTCCCCGACAGGGCGAGTGCCACTAGCCCCTCTCCTGCTGCCCAAGGCTGCTGGCACGCTCCAGAGCACTAGCCGCAAGCAAACCCACGCGTGGCTTGCTGTTTTGGGGAGCTGGAGAAGCCCTCAGACAGAAAACCAGCATCTTTCCTCAGGACCATGAAATGAAGTCTCTCCCTGGCACCCAGTCTCCCTATTCATGGGGCAAGGTGGTTTGGGCACTTCCATGGCTTTGGTGGCCACAGCAGCCCTGCACCTGGGCTGCACCAGCGAGCCCAGCCTGGCCTGCCAGCCATGCAGTGGGTTCTCCTGGCCCAGAACAGCTCCAGGCCACAGAGAGAAACCATATACAGATTATCCTTACAAAAATCACACATTAGGTCCTACTTCAAGCTTTGGGTTTGGTACTGTGAATAGGTAATTTGCCCGTTGCTTTCTAAAGCTTGTCCCTCTGAAGGAGCAAGGTTTTGAAATAAAAAGTAAAGTACAGCTTCCTAAGAAGTCTCAGCATAAATCTATACAAGCTCTTGCTCGTACGTATGAGGGGATGCAGGTTCACAGAACCACAGCACTGCCAAGGCTGGAAGGGATCTCAAAAGACCATCAGGTCCAGTCTTTTCTGGGAAAGGGAGCCCAGATGAGATTATTTAGCACCCTATCCAATCCCATCCTGAAAACCTCCAGTGACAGAGACTCCTGGGGAGGTTGCTCCCCAGAACAGTGATTACTGTTCTCACCGTAAAAAAATTCTTTCCTTTATCAAGATGAAACCTTTCCTGGTGCAACTTGTACCCATTGACTCTTACTTTCTCCACATGGTTCCTTGTGAAAGGAAACCTCCATCCTCTTTGTAGCTACCATTTAAGTACTGGAATACAGTGATGAAGTCCTCCCTGATCCTTCTCTTCTCCAGGTTAAATGTCTGGTCTCCAAAAGAAAGAACAGAAGAACAAAACCCAGTGCCTTCTGCCGACAGCATCTGACCTCAAAGACTGATTCTTCATGGCAGGGCAGAGAAAAAAGGCAAGCAAAGGGCCAGGCTGCAGCACGGATGGAAGAGAGGTGGATGCTGTTCCTTTCCTGAAGCTACAGGCAGAGACCTGCAGCAAGGTTCTGGAGTACTGTAAGCATGAGAGCACAGCCCAGCCAAGCGCATTGAAATAATCTGAGGCAATTCTGCAAACTGTAAAATGACCAAATCTCTCATATTTTGTCGTGGTTGTAACACAACAGAAAAACACACTGCTCTTTTTTTTTCATCATGGTTAAGGCAGGACAGACTTAAAATCACAGCAGAAAAGAGGACCTGTTCCCTTACAGTAGCTGACTACGCTACCACTTTTGTCTATTTTATTTAAAAGAGCGTTGCAAGGTTATAAAGCATAATTTCCTCCAACATACCTTACAGTAAGAGTTCCTCCTATTTCCAACAGAAGAAAAAAGAGAATCAATGCAAACAAATTAATTTCATGTTATTAAAATATAAATATTTCAAAGCTGAAATTTTATAGAACTTTATTTAGGTGCTCTCTGACAAGAATCAGAAATATGTTTTGTACTCAAATTCACTGGGAAAACAGGCCTCTTTCTTTTTTGAGCCAAGTTAGTCCAGAAATATTTCCTGAAAAAAAATTATATGCCAGTTCTTTATCAAGATGTCAGTAAACAGCTTCCAGTACTGTTTTAATAATAAAATAGTCAATAAAAGTAGCATAAATTTAGAGATTTGAGAATTACTCCAGCTTTCCACTTGTTTTCCTCTAATTTTTTTTTTTTAAACTATGCATCTCTCCTCTACATCATTATTGGTCTTCTCTACATTACCATCTCATGTTCTTCCCCATCATTCAAACTTCACTGAGTGTTTATTATTCAGCTACAAAATTAAAACACAAACTGATCTTAAATCTCATAAAGCTTTTCGAAACTATCTGGTGAATTTTAAGCCCTGAAATTCCTGGCAATGGGATTTCCTATACAAAAACTATACAGCAATATTTCAGTATCATACTTTCATAAAATCAAGTTCTATTTGATTCTAAAATACATGTATGCTTCCATTTTTAAGCTTTCAACTTCTAGCTTAATCAAAATGTATATAGGAAGATACCTGAAAGAACAGTAAGGTGGTATGGCGAGTTGGTTACTCTGTAATAAATAATTCTCTTGTAGCTGTAATAGGTAATGCTATTAAGAGAGACTATTAATACCATCTCTGCAAGATCAATTGAAATAGTTTGGCAAAAAGGAATGTGGCAATCAGAAGAACAAGAGAAATTTAATTCCTGCAAGCCTCGCCTTACACTTCAGATGCATATAAGCATCGATATTTGACTGCTTAAGGTTCAAGAAATGCGTAAAAGCAAAGTTAGAAAAATTTGAAAACAATGTCAGTACACCAGACCTGCCTTAAAGCAAAGACTGAACGTTAGTTTTTACAAAGTACTTCTGATTAGTTCTTAACACACATACACACCCGTAACATGAAATAGAAGTTATCTGAATAAGTATTTGGCATATGCGAATATCCTTGCAATGACCTCACCCAAACTATAACAACGTCAGTGTGGTTTTGTCTAAAAGGATTCAAGGATCCAAGTCCTTCCGTGATTAAGTCCTTCCACAGTGGTATGTCTGGTATACGCAGATGATGTACTGGGCATCCTTTTTGTTATGACTAAAGTTGGCTTCACTTGTGGCACTGCTCAGAATTCAAGCTCCATCTGGTTTTATGTTTTACATAGGAGGTAGAAAGGTGCATATGATAGTTTTCTATTTGGTTTTTTATTTTTAAAGTGCAAGAACTGTAACCTCACCTTCAGTTGGACCCCCCCCCCCAGTTTGCTCATTGCCTCCACTGACAGAAGAATTCTCAGTTTGTTTCTACTTACACAGTCACCAATTCCAATATGTATATTTTCTGAAGTGTTCAGTGATTTTTTTGATAGAAAAATCACTGTTAATAATATATAGTATAAATGGAAAATATTACATAATTCAGAAATACTTGAACAATAACAAACCAGTAAGTTTACAACTAAGAAACACAGCAGATCAACTCACTTTCTCATCCTTGGCTAAAGCTGTTTTGGCTTGACCGTCTCTAAACCCCCTTTAAGGAATATTTCTTCCCTTTTTCACCCCAAACATACTTGTCTGCAAAGACATTTAATTCTGTAAAGCTACCATTTCTGAGTCCTCGGACAAATCTTTCCCCTTTAAAGAACTTATTTGCCACCTTTTAAAACAGCAATATCATGTCGTGCTGCACAGGCAAAACAACCACAATTTCTGTTTGATACACCACTTTTCAAAGGAAGTCTCTGGGCACTGCAGCCGCTTCAATGCAATGCTCAGAAACTGAGAGTGACAGGCTTGCTAGAGTACAAAAGCTTTGTAAAGATGTAAGAAAACTTCCCTCTGACAAATGGGAGCGGGAGAGGGGAATGGCTCAGGGCCCTGGCGGGCAGGCTGCGGGCGCTGCAGGCTCTTCTTGTCAGCTGTGAGAATTGAGAGAGCACAACAATTTAGGAAGCTTATTACTGGTTCAGCGAGCAAAAGGAGTTAACACGCACGTAGCAGAGTCCCAAGTTACAAGCCAATTAAAAGCTTCACAGCATCGCACCACCTCACTGAAAGCGATAGGAAGGAACACAGTCAACTTTGCACTTCTGCTCCCTCTCTATAAAAAAGACCAGACAAAAACTGAGGAAAAAAACCAATAACAACAAACTACACCACAACAAAAGAGTCTATACAGTCACTAGTCCTGCAGCCATCATTTCCACACAAAAGGATGCCCCAGAGCATCTGTAGGCAAAAGATACACTGTTTTTACTTGGTAAATATTGCGATTACATTAAGGTAGCTAATTTGGAGTAAGCCTGTACACAGTCCTTTAGAAAGAAAATCGTCTCTGTGCTAAGGAATGTTTTCATAGCAGTAAGTAGCCAATTTCTGAACAAATTCCTTTTTGCAGCGAGTAGTACTAGGCTCTCATCTGTTACGTATAATTATAGCAGAGGAGATCATTTGGATGCTCCTGCTTCTACACTACAGCAGCTCTGAATTCAGTAACAAAAATAACTGTCTAACATATTTGGGGCGTTATTTTCCTATGGTGATAAAGCAATCAAAACCATGCACATTTAAGTGGTGATAATCAGTATAGCTATATATTGAGTTGGAACCACAGTAGGGCAAGAAGTAACTGTATTGCTTTCGTTTCCTGAGGATCCAAGCCGGAGGTGAGGAACTGGGCCAGCTTACAGCAGCTGAGCAAGATGGTATTTTTGATAACTGCCTTCTGGTGCTCAGAATCTAGTTTCCGTACAAAAATACCCTTTTTTTTGCAAATGAAAGGGATCTTCATTATTTTCTATACATGCTTCAGTCAACAGGCTTGAGGAAGTGTGGATCACACCTGTTTGTTTTTCAAGGTGTGGAATACTGATTTGGGCAACAGGAGCTTGCCTCAGACTTCATAATTATTAAAATCTATTTCAAGGTTGATCAAATTAAGCAATTTAAAAAAAACCACCAACAACAAAAGCACCATGAAGTGTCCTCCCTTCTTCCATTATTCATTAAATCAGAAATAGGCAGCTTGACATAAGGCATTCAAGCTGTTACGAAATTCATTTATTTGTAAATGACAAATGAAGCTCCTTCTCAGTATAACAGCTTTTCCTGGGGAGCCAATTTATTTAAAAGAAATTAAGACGTTACCATACCAAGACATAATTATGGGATTTTATGCATAGTTGAAACCTGAAGTATCACAGCTGTGCTTTTAGACTTCTATATCAAAAAAGACTTACTAGTCATTACATAGTAGACCCTATCAGACTTTCTTCTGGGAGTGGGGAGGGGGAGGGTGTCTCTCTATGGCATAGTTATATGCCTAGATCCTGCAATGGTATGTACACCTACATTCCCCATATCACTGCCAGGAAGGCTCCATGCAAATGCAGAAATCCATTAATGGCCCTGTGAAATATATTTAGAAGAACTTACTTATTTAATATAGTGTATTAGCTGTATGCATCTACACGGTGAGACTGATTTGGCACACCAGCAGTAAAGAACAGAACGAGACATCATAGTCCCTACAGACAAAGTCCATGAATCTAACACCCCTGTGATTCAGTATTTCAATACCAAGGTGATGAGTGTTCTGTAGATATCTGATGCAGATTACTCACCCAGCAAGTCTGTCACATACTCAAGCATGGTATTTGAAAATACTAGGGTTTTTTTCCTAATTGCTTTTTAAGGCTTATCAAGAAAATTCTCATCCTACTCACTGTACTAAAATAGCTTGAAATAGAAATATTTGGCCTTGGGAAAAGAATTACTAAGTTGTATGTGCGCGTAGGTACACACAATCCGTGAACTCCAGAGTACGCCTAACCAAAACAGCTCAAACCTAGGAGCAGCAGATCCTATTTGGGGATTTCTATTTTACATTTGCACACAGCTACTCGCCTGTGGATCACTCGCCTTCTCTGCCTACCCTGCAAAGGCGACTGTACACTGGCTTGGCAAGGCGGAGAGGAGCCGGAGGGAAGTGGAAGGAAAGAGAAGGAACGCTTTGAAGGCAGGACACCTCGAGCCACACACCCAGCCCCACAGCACTCCTGCACCATCGCCTCTCCCATAGCATGACCAGCGAATCTAATATTGGGGTTTGGCAGATTATAGCTGAAGTAGGCAGGTGTGTCTTACATGTGGGAGGGAGGTGACAGCATAGATCTTTAAAATTAAGAGATGGGTGTTGACCTGTTTAAATTAGGGAATTTCACACCTAAGCCACAGAACCTGAAAGGCATGACTTGTGATTTTGTTTAATGCTTGAATTTATTGTAAATACAATGCTATGCTTGAGCATGACAACTAGCTTCTTTCAAACTAATAAAATCTGTTGCGGTATTTCAACTTTACCAATCTAAATGTATACCCTTGCTTAATAACATCATTAAGAAATCAAACCAAAGGGCTCAGACAGCTCTACAAGGCAAGGAGGAAGGTCTTTTATTTAGGGCAACTGAGATAAGTTTTATTTTACATGTTTATCTTACTTGTAAAGATAATGCTAGTGATGTTTGAGAATGCTGAGCATGATAATAAAGCATACAGCAGCATCCTCTGTCATCTGCACAAAAAAAACAGACCAAGCTAAATATTTTGGCATATGGAACCTAGAAAAGAAAGAGCATCACTTTGATAGTCTCCAGAGGCAAAAAAAGCTTTTAAAAAGAAAAACAGAAGCAAATAGTGTATGTGGGAAGACGAAGTTAAGGCATTATGAAGGTTTAACTACATGCTCTTAAAATTCTAGGTTTTATTCTCTACAATCGCTCAAGCCCTAGTTCAGAACACTTTACAAAAGCCAGTCAATCTTTTAGAGTAATACAGTGAAAATATCCTTAATGTGCACATCCCAGAGCCCCAGAGGGGTTCAGAGCACTGTGCCCCTTCTTAAGGGTCAAAAAGTCAGCTCTTTGATATTACTGTACTTTTAAGTGTGTTGTTAACAGCAATTCTTTGGTAGATCCAAAAAGAAAAGCTGATGAAATAGTCTACAGCACCATGGAATAAGCTGAACTCAAAACAGACAAAGCAGACGGTGCAGCTATAGACTAAGGTTAGTCAAAAGAGGCATAAAAGCCAAGCTCAAGAAGCCAGGGCTAGGCAGAAGGCTTTCTCAGGGCTGCGTAGTGAGACAAATGGGATATACCACAAGGAGGGTGCGAAATGCTATTGTTCAGGATGTGCCGAAGCAGGGAAGGGATCCCCCTTTCACCTTGTCTTGCCTGAACAGACATTCACAAAACAAGCAAAAAATGTAATCAGGGACGTCAGCATTTTAGATTATATTTTCCAGTCTCGCCTGACAGAAGAATTAGATGCTAACTTCCATGCATCACAGAGACGTTTGATGCAAAACCAAGACGTCCATCTAGTTGACACGCAAGAATGAGATTTCACTAAGAAATTACTTCAAACACAGTTCAAAATTTAAAGAGAACAAATAGATTTGCAGCACAGCATGCTCTTGATTTGAACCCAATAGAGTCAAGCATGGAAATTACACGCATGGGTTGCTTTCATATAATAGAATCATAGAATCATTTAGGTTGGAAAGACCTTTAAGATCATCAAGTCCCACCATAAACCTAACACTGCCAACTCCACCACTAAACCATGTCCCTAAGTGCCACATCTACAGATTTTTTGTCAGTGGCAGAGCACTGGAACAGGCTGCCCAGGGAGGGGGGGGAGTCTCCATCTCTGGAGACATTCAATACCCACCTGGATGGGTTCCTGTGCAACCTGCTCTAAGGTGGCCCTGCTCTGGTGGGGGGTTGGACTAGATGATCTCCAGAGGTCCCTTCCAACCCTATGATTCTATGATCTTTTAAATACCTCCAGGGATGGCGACTCAACCACTTCCCTGGGCTGCCTGTTCCAATGCTTCATAACCCTCTGAGTGAAGAAAATTTTCCTAATACCCAATCTAAACCTCCCCTGGCACATCCTGAGGCCATTTCCTCTTGTCTTATCGCCTGTTACTTGGGTGAAGAGACTGACCCCCACCTCCCTACAACCTCCTTTCAGGTATTTGTAGAACGTGATAAGGTCTCCCCTCAACCTCCTTTTCTCCAGCCTAAACAACCCCAGGTCCCTCAGAACCAGGAATGGAAAATGAAAATAGTTGGTGGTGTTTAGTCTTTAATACACTAACACCACTTACCTTGTAACTTGGTAAGAACTGGCCCATCTACAGTAAAAACCATGATATTTGAATCCCATCAGAAACACCATTTGCCTTATTTGATTTATAAAGCCAAAACAGTAAAGAATAAATAGCCTCCTAAAGCAAAAACAGGTGCCAAGAACTCCTTCTTGCCTTTGGGAGCAGAGTTTTGTTGTGTTCTTACCACTACACAACTACATACAACAAGGTTAACTGATAATTACATGCTTCTCTGCTCAAGAGCATGAGACAACGTATATTCTAGAAACAGCATTACTAGAGATGTTTTGAGATAAGACTATTAAAAAGAACAACATCATCATCTTCAAAAATCAAACATTTCCTAGCTTCTGGAAAAAAGTCAGTCATTTACATTCTTATCTTTATCAAGCCACTCTAAGATTTTTAAAGGACAACTTAAGTCCCTTTGAACATAAACCAATAAGAAAGAAAGGATTTTTCCTATGGAGGATTACATTTATGTCTGATTAAAATGGAAAATACTGAATAAGGAAAAAAAAGAACAGTCTACATAATTAAATTTTTATTCTCAGAATTTCTCCTAGCTTTATCAGAGAATTTAAAATCTCTGTAAGTCTACTCTATGGTTATGTATTTATGAAATGGAGTGATTAATCTGCACTAAGAGAAAAGCACAAGAACACACAGTAGACCTGTAGGTTTTTCAGGAGACAGTAGGCTTGACAAAGTTTTCCTTGCTGCATATATTCTGCAGAAAGTTACGTTTCAAATAGATTTGGGACTTCACAGTGTAAGTAATGGCTAAAGGCATTTATTAACAGTTAATCTTTTCAAATACGCCAAATCCTGGATCGAGTTGAAGGGTTTTTAAAAATTATTTTAAATTATCATCAATAATTCTAACACAACCAATAGAATTATTTCCTAAATATTGCATATCATTTATTTTTAGAGAGAAACTATCACGAACCCTTAAATATTGACTTTAAAAGAGGTTTTGCTCACTTGTACATATTGCATAGAAGACCTCCACAGATAACCAGCCTCTGAACAATAATTAATACCACTCAGAACAAAAGACTGTTCACATCTACAGGCAAAAGCAGTAACTCCGTGAAGACTCAGGGATGAAGCACATGCAGGGGGTCCTGGCAGAGCCCACCCTGACAAGCAGCTTAGGGACCTTCTGCAGGCAAGGGCTGTCACCCCCCCATGTTCTATACACCATACAGGTCCACCCTCCACAAACTGGCCCTCCTCCAAGACTGCATTCCCCAGTGTTACTAGATAATTCAAAACACCTCATTGTTTATATTTGCCTCCCACAGACATTACTCCCCACATACACTTGTACTGATGGATGCTGAATTTTATCTGCCATTTACTGCTCAGTCAGTATTAATTTTTCTAATAAACTTTAGTGACTACTCTTTACATGATTATTCTTAACACCTTATCAACAGAAACCCCCATCTTGGTATTCACATGTTTTTCCACGATTTATGAATTCAACAGACTGCAAAGAGCTTTCAAGATGTTTAGGATCTTTGATGAAGGTTCCTACAAATACCTCTTAGAAAATCCAAGCACACTTCATCTGCATCATCCATCCCACAATATTTGCTGACCTCTTCTGAGAAGCCCAATTGGTTTACAAGATCCATTTCCTTACAAAAAGCACATAGGCTCTTCCCAGTATTTCAGTATTTTTTCTATTCAGCTTCATGCTTGAAAACTTTGTCACTCTTTATTTCTCTAGATCTTTTAAGCCTTTGTATTGAGGCTAATTTCCTCTGGCATCAAATATAATTTAAGCAATAAACTATATTCCATTGTAAGAAAGACTTGGATAAGAAACACCCCCCTTAAATGCCATGCAGAATACTGATGCAAATAATCAAGCTTCAACGATATAGCCTTATGTTTCTTGACTCTTGCTTTCACACGTGGACTGTTTCACAACCTGCCATGAAGTCTGGCAGGGTCTGTGTGATGGGGTGGGAGTGGGGTGTTCACTGTTCTTTTTGTCTTTACCAGTTTGCTCCTCAAAAATATTTGTCTTGTAATGTTACTATTTAATTCTTAACTTTCCAGAGATTATGCTCTTTCATGTTCTCATGTGTATATATTTCCCCTTTGTCCTTTTATTTCCAATATGCTCCTTTACTCTGCTGTTTAGCCACATTTTAAAGGTTCAAAGAAAGTGCTATTTTGATAATTTGTTTTCTCCCCACAAAGATTAAAAAAATGTTCTTTTCTACTGTAGAAAAAACCTGCACAAAGTCTCTAATATTGGACTCAGGGTTGCACTGTGCATCAGAGGCATGAAATAAAGGTAGTGGCTGCCCCACAGTGATTGTAGTTATAAGCAATTAAAGATGACATAAGGCAGCTATGGCAAGAAAACTGGTCAAAGATTAAATACCACCTATGTATGTCAAATGTTGGGCGGGGTAGGGTGGGGTAAGAAAGGGAAAAAAAAGAGGTTTCATTGATCCAAGCAGAGTTTTGGAGTATCAGCAAGGAAAACTCTATAGCTCTTAGGAAAGCAGGATGCAGGAGAAGGAGCGCAATGAGATCTAAACCACAATCTGCACTGCTGTGCTTACACAAAGGGTTCCTGAAGCTGTAATCTCTGTCTTACCAGAGGAAAGAATGGTTACTCCAGACAAAAGACAGGGTTTGTACGGCTGGAAAACACTTAGAGGCAGAGAGCTTCCTGTGCAGCACCCAAGGGGTCTGGTTTTACCAAAAAAATAAAAGAAAAATAACTAGGTACCTGAAAGCCTTCACCCATTGCTCCTTCCAGTCTGGGACTCTACCCAGTGTCCCACTTCCATTTGTTGCTTTTTCAAAACAAGAAATCTACTCTCTTCTTATTCCAGTTATTGTCTTTATCTCCAAAGCAGGGAGCTTCAGCCCAATAAGTATTTGACCCTCTAGTTATAACTGGAAAATAAGCTTACATTCACCAGTAAACACATAATAAGCAATAGAAATATGCACCAAATATCCAAATCTAATAAGCATAATTAATATAACAGGTTGAGTTTTAGTCTTCATAAGCAGACTTGCATCATCTACCAATCAAGCAACGTATCCTTCTTTTCTCCAAACTCTTCTCATGACTACCTGCAATTTATCAATAAAAATACCTTTGGTGGATCAACAAGTTGTATAATCAAAACAGAAGCCTGAAGCTTTTCGATTTTTAGAATTTTTTTTTTTTTTTTTAAACCTGCGCCCAAATGCTTTGCTGAATGACAGGCTTTGTAGGAATCCTTATACCTTACACAGACCTTTCTAAACCAGGGACGGGTGATTCTCATGATAATGTCCATTCCACATTTCCAATTACTGTATTGCCAAAAGCTAACACACCACAAGCACTATTTGCTTAAGCAGCACGTGTTGTAACCACAATGGTCAAAGGCTACAGTGATGTACAGTATATATGGAGCAGTAATGCTGTTTATGATTAAAACAAGCTTCTGTTTCAAAGCCAGAGAAGTGACTGTGTGCTGTAAATTTTTTTAAGGACACGTCCATATAGTTATTAAGAGTGTTCTATCAAATTTGCCTGCCTTCTTAAATGAAGAAGTGATTTTAATGAAGCCATAGGGGGTTTGAATGAAGTGATTGCCAGCAATCAACTCAGTGGTGCCAAACCAATCACCTTTTGGCTGCATGCTGCCCATGGCACAAGTCACACAGATCAGGAGCCGCTCTCCTAGCCTAGATGGGGCATCTCAAGTCACACACCAGGGAAAGCCATCAGCGCACCAATGCAGACAACAGCTTGATGGAAATTGCTGCCACTGGACAAACCTCCTTGGCTTCAACTTTGCGAGTTAGTGAAAGGTTTCTGAGAAAGGCCACAGCTGAGCAAAGGCTCCACGAATTGCCAGTCAGTAGCCACACACGCCTGGCAGACAGAACATCAGAGCAGACTGGCATTTAACCTTTGCAAACACACATGATAAACCCGACTTGTGAACAGCACCTGGCTTCCTGCTCAGGGGCACACCAGCAGCAGGTTCCACCCAGCGCACAGGAGGGGTGACCAACCCTGCTGCGCCTCTCCAGCACGCCGGAAAGCCTCACCAGTGAGGGTGAGACTTATCCTAACGTCAGTTGTCCAAGTACATGGACACCCACCTCTGAGGTAGTTGCACTCAGCTTCCCCTCTCTCACCTTCTGGAGAGCGGGTGTACTTCTAGGACACACCACCTCAACTCTTCTACTCTACTTAAAGGGAGCCCAAGACAACCAGCACCGACAGATGTCAGTCGAATTCCTGCAGAGCACCTCATTGTGCACAGTAATACAATTTGGGTGCTATCCTGCCAGGGAAGCACTAGGGTGCATACAGGGATGGGAATGGGAGGATTTTCTCCAGGTATTTTCAAAATACCACCTGTCTTCATTTGATGACTTACTAACAGCTGAAAAATGACACTGCAGATGTAATAGCAATGCACGCAAATTTTACTTAAACATTTTGGGGAAAAAAATAATCTCAAAACTCTACATTTTTGTTGATGACAAAGGAAGTACATTGGGCAGCAGAACATATATCCCTTCAGGGAAGAGACATTTAATGGTGAATTTCCAGCTAAGGATCAAAGCCTTCCAGAACACGCTAAAAATCAGGGTTTGTAACAGATTACACTATCTAAAGCTCCTATTTTTCAGTTCCATTATATATGGCTATATCCTGCATCATCAGCCTTTGGGTTCCTGAACGAAGGCAGACCTCCTTCACTGTCAGAGGAACAAACCTCCAGGGAATGAAAGGAGATAACAGCAAGGCTTTGAGAAGAACGGAAGAAACACCAGCTAAAGCATTTTAGCAAAGGAGACAAAATATTAGGCACTTAATTTCATAATTACCTCCCAGGACTGCTAGAGGGACTAAATATAGCCTCAAAAACCTACTTCATCAAAACCAAAACATTTAAGCAGAATGCCTGAAATAGATGAAGAGGACCTAGTTTCTGATGTAACACAAAATCTGCATTTGACGATTTCTTGGCCTGTGACAAACCTGTGTATATGCACATTAGCGGGTATTGTTTCCCAGAAAAGAGTGTATTCTTAACAAATTAACACAGTAATAGTGCCAGCTTTCCAGTATACTCTTTCAGGTTCAGCACTTGCTCAAACTGAATGCTCAGAGCAGCATGAAATAGACGGCAGTCGCGCTCTGTTAACCTCAGAGATAAGAAAGAAACCCGAGGAGAGCTCAGAGTTTTCATAGCTTAATGAAAGCACAGCAAGAGCGATGCTTGAAAAAGGTCACTAGGAAAACACAACAGTGCAGTAACGCTAACATAAAATGCTCGACCTTTATTTAATCTTAATCCCATTATCCTTTTTTTCCCCCATCATGACAATAAATCCCACTGAACTAAAGGAATCCACGTTATTTTCTTCCTGTGACTGGTGTAAAAGAATTCTATGAAAAGTGTAAGTAAATGCAGGACATTTCCAAAGAATTCTTTTACGTATATATTTATACACACATGCACAGAACCTGCAAAAACTGAATCTGTTACCAGAAGTAACAAACAGTATAGTAATAATAACAAACAGTAAGAATAAAGAAATAACGTTTCTGAGCTGCCTTTTTCTTCCTGTTTACATGCAGGATGTAAGATTTTTAAGCCAACACATCTAGTAGACGTTCACTATACAACCTCATATATCAATTTTTCCCAGGATCATCCAACTGGAGCAGGATGCTCCTTTTAAAAAGTTCTTACACAAAAGCAGAGATCTGACTAAAGATTAAAATTAATATGCAAACCCCTTATGTTTCCACATTTCTAAATAAGTATGTAACAGGAACTTGAAGAAAATCAATGAGTAGCTCTCTAATATGATGATGTTTCTTCACAGAATAAGAATATGTATGGACTGTTTATTCTTTAATTAATGTATGTCATTCTTTATTAAGCATGGGTTTTGCTCAATTTTAGCCAAGTGTCTGAAATGCAAAAACTCCTTCTGTAGAAGGAATGTTAGCAGTGATACCTTTTGATGAGTAACTCATTAGGAACGGCAGAAACAGCTGGACAAAAGCAGTTTCATCAGAGGAAGAGAATTCCCACAATCCGTACTACTCATCACAGTTAAGTATATCCATGCCCAGGTGTTTCGAGGATGATTTTCTTTGTGTAGACACCTGCACACTGTTTTCATATTAAACTAAACAGTAGGAGGCAAGATATATTAAAAACAAAAGAATTTGCAAAAACTGTAGTAGAGTGGATTTTACACCAGGTCTTTTGCCACTCACAGATGTTAAAAACAGGGAACAATAATCTCTTCTTCTCACCATCTTCTCTGTGGCCTTCATTTTACACTTGACATAGGAAAATTAAGAGATATTGCTCAAAAATAGCTTCCTCAAGATTGTCCCCATGCAAGCTATAGCTATTCATAGAAAAAATTGAATCCTCGTGACCACAGAGGAGACAAACTTCTGAGGCAAGAAAAAACTGTATTAATCTCTCCAAATTAACAAGATATACCTGTCTTCCTCAACACATTTTTATAACGCTTTTAAAAGGCTGGTACAATGTTAACATGAACAGCAAAAGTTGTTTTTGCAACAGCTGACGAAAGGAGAGAGGACAGATGTGGAAATGGCACAGAGGTGAGACCAAAATTTGAGAAATTCGGGTTATAGTTTCATGCTTCACCCATGGTATCATGGTGTCTTAAAAAAGTAATTACACACACATATATATTCTTAATCCTGTTGTAAGAAGCATGCTAGATAATGCACTACAAAATGTTACCAGATGCACTACTCCTTTATTCCTCCATAATTTTTCAGAGCTTTGATAGTAAAATAGTGATCTACATTCTTGCTTTTAAGTCAAAATCTCAAAAACAAAACACCACACCTACCTGCATTTCCAATATCTTCTATCCCTTCTGCTCTCCTTTTTTCGCTTTTGAAATTCAAGCTATTCCGAAAGCTCTATATCCTTCTAGGGGATGAAGTTATGGTCACTGATTAGCAAATATATCTTCCTTGCAAAACCCAAACCTCACTAAGTAAGCTAAATAGAAAGGGAAACATCAGAGCAAATGTCACAAGTTAGTGACTTCAGCTAATAATGATTTTTTTTACAGTAGAGTACTCAAGCTAGGAGAAAAAAGAAACCAATGCATCATGAGAAGGTTTAAGGAAAACAATCCAATTGCTTAATACTGGTAAAGTGCATAACTACAGTCATGTCTTCGTAGCATTAGCTACACAGAAGAACCTGCTATGTGTAAACAAGCATTCTTGTTCATCTATTTCCCCCACAAAATGTCACTGTCAGCTTCCTACTCTTTTCCCCTCACTGACACTTTTCTTCAGAGGACAGGCAGTCATACAGAAAAAAAATCACTGAACAATTTGGCAGACCTTGCCCGTGTATATCAGAAGTGGAGATTTTGCGTGCCTTTTTTCAGAAGATCCTAAAAGCTCCTACACGAAAAAGAAGAGCGAATGGATTCCTTCCTTACTACTAACATCAAAGCTGTCAATATTGTGCATGCTACCTCAAGAGTGGTTTGCACTGGTCATCAATTAAGTCTATCAATAGAGCTGTGTTAGGCACAGAAATAAAAAGAAAACTAATATTTTGCATTAAATATTTGAGATAGGGAGAAGGTTTTTTTAACAGAAAGCTTTCCAGGACTGCAACAAGTTGAAGTTAACCTCACGCTGCCTCACAGCTGTTTATACCGTCTCCCCAGTATAAGGCCCATCTGCAACATGTGGATGCTCAGTATCCCAGCTTGGAACTGTAGACACCTCCCTGAATGGAGGTGCCTGAGATGTGCCTTAATTATTGTTAAAGTTTCCTCCCTCATCACCTTCCCTAAGCAATCAGAACCACAAGGGAGGCAATCACCTTCAGTTTTACATTCCTTCTAGAGCTTCTCAAAAAAAAAGAAAAAAAAAAGAGTAGTTTCATACCCAGCTCCTCCTAAAATAAAGTGGTTGCACTATCCCTGCCAATGTATACCTCTCTGTAGTCTACCCCCTGCCTCCAAACACATGTATGAGGACAGTTTAAAATGCTTTTGCACACCTCCTCTCCCCACACACATTTGTCTACTACTCTCACTCTGTCAGTCAAATCAAACTACGACATACCTTGCAGCTAGCTATACTGTAAAAGACAAGACAGGAAAGTAGTAAGAAAGATCTCTACCTTTCTCAATAGCTTACTGTACCCGCTTGGATTAACTTTTCATCCTCTACATGTATCTGTGTTCCACACAAAAAACTTCACCCCCGTCTGCAATTTGCTGTTCTGCCAACCATGCTACAAGGAAGGTGTTAAGAGAGCTGCTACTTCTCTATACTTAACAGGCAGTCTGTAGGAGATGAAAGGATATACTATTTTCAAAGGCAAAAAACTTTTAAGAACATTTCACAGAACCTTAATTCCTCCCCCCCTTTATTTACACTGCCCTGAACTTTTTGTCAAGAGGAATAAAATGAGGCTGAAGATGAAGAACAGTGTTAGAATGATTTTGAAAGCTCTTAAATCTGAAACTAAGCAATTGTAGATAGCCTCATATATTCCCTTCCCTTCAAATGTGCAGAAAAAACGTGCCCTCAGGCATATAAGGCATATAAGGCTCTGACAGTGGGTTCCAGTTGTCTCCCAATAAGCACAGCTCAGCTAGAAAAAAGATATCTTTTCAGGTAACTACTGCATATCTGTATCTTAGTAACTTAAATTCTGAAACACTGAATGACAGCATGTATGTGCTAGGAATAGATCTGATATTTAGTGGTGCTGTAGGTGGCAGCAGGATCTCTTCTACTGTCCCCTAACCCTAAAATCCTACATAAAAATCTTACAGAAAAACAGCAAAGGAAAATCTGCTGCTGCTTTAGTGATACAATACATTTGACACCTAAATTCCTTTCTACTAAAGAAATGGTAGAAGCCTATACCAGCAGCGTCCATGCAGAAAGAGACACAGCAACATGCTTGCCCGCTGCAGTTTAGCTCCAGATGTGCCTGCAGTCTGGTGCTATAAATCCCACCACATTCATAATGAAAAATCCAACACTTGCTAACAGCGCTATGGTTGACATTTTTACTTCTTCCAAGAAGCCAGCAAGCTGGCACCCGATATTCTTCCTTGACAAAGAAAGCTCTCAAAGCAAGGAAAGTGGAGACTAGCTTCCATGGAAAACATGATACAATCAGTAGTGTCATTTATCTCTTCATTCACTATACAATGCAAACAGGTGAAAACCCTAGGTAACAAATCAACTGCAGTACATCAAACAAGAGCCTTAACTACTTAAATGTACCTATTGGATTTAGAAATTCATAAGTACTTAGCAATTTTTGCAAGAAAGTGTATTCAAAAATACAATAGCCACCACATTTACAACAAGAAATACGAAAATTGCATACAATGATGGTATCTGTCAGTGATTCCCCCTAGGTTTAATTACTTTTAAAAATCACAGAAGTATGCATCCTGGACCAAAACATACTGACAAGAAAGATATGTCAAAGAAAATTTTCTTCTTTTTTTCCCCATTTCTTTTTTTACACCAGTTTTACTTCCTTTGCTAATCTGGAATTACGTCATTATAACTTTAGTTAATAAACCTACTAATCAGGGTTGCTACATTACGGGAAAGTGAATATGAACTGGTTTGGACATAAGCACAAAAAACCAAACCCCATCAATGGTAACACTAGTACAGCGGCAGTTGCTTATTCCACACTTCGTTCTGCATTCCAAGAGATCCGTCTTAACTTCATCTGGACAACACTTCTTGAAATGTAATAGCAACATTCACCCTGCAAATCCAGGGGCTATACCAGAATACTTCTCAAAGTAAATTAGACATCTGAACACTTATTCCTTCCCTCTTGACAAGCACCTATCTAGAACCTGCACCGAGTTGACCTAAAACACCCTGAGCAGCAGCTGCCATATTGCAGTACCTATAGCAAAGTAAAAGATCGCAGGTGCTGTGTCCCAATAAAAAGCTCGGTCACAATATCCCATGCCTCTGTAAGAGCAGGTACTTGCTGCTGCCAAGGGAGCCTCATGGTTCCTGCATCCGCTTCTCCTGTTCTTTTCTCCTCTCCACTTCCACGTGTCACAAACCAGGATGCAGTTGCTCCTTCTCCAGATCGATGGGCAAGAAAGCTTGCTTGTTTGGACTACAACTGGCTAGTCCAGTAAAAAGGCTATCTGTCCACAAACCTTGCCCCATTGGAAAAATACGTTCATCAGATGTCGCATTCTTAGCGGAAGGCAACTGACTATGGAGCTCCTTGCCAGGACTGATTAGGCACAGACGAACTGTGGTCAGATCAAAGTTCAGGACACACCTGTACAAGAAAAGGCTTGGTTTGATAGTGGCAACAGCAAGTAGTTCTGCTGAACGCAGAACCCTGTATCACCACACACCCACGCTGAAAGTCGGCACATGAACAGGAATCCTGCACTCTTCCAGAATTTTGTTTCACACGCAGATACAAATCAAAAGATAAAAGCCAGGGCTTGAAAAACCTGCCTACTCGCAGCAAGTGGAAAGAGGAGAGGGATGAGTAGGTTGAATTGGCTTAAGTAACAGAAGCCAGTAAATATTTTGGAAGGGAAGAGGAGTCAGAGTTGCAGCAAAAGAGGAAAGCTTGGAGAAAGGAAGAGCAGCTCTATGTATGCACAAGAAAGATGGCCTTCCTCGATGCCTGAACTGACAGCAGCAAGAGGAATAGCCGGCAATGGGGCAGCAGGAAAAGGGACTAAGAAAATTACAGCGTCACAAACAGACAACTATACTCACCTTCTGTACTTCACCGAGAAGGACTGATGCTACCAACAAAAAATTATCAGTAGAAAATTAAGCATCCAAACTTCTTACATGAGAACACGAATGGTATTTAAATGAAGTTCTCCCAAACAAGCAAGCAAACATTTTGGTATTGTTTCTGTCCACAGGCAAGAGAACCATCTAACTGTAAGAAACAAACATTTTGTCTTTGCTTTGAGTACCTTTTTACTGAGGCACTGAACATTTCTGAACCAAAAGGAGAAAGTCAGCTACCACTAGAAGTTGAAGAGGTTCTTGTGCGTGACAAAACATTTGAAGACTCACTAAAATATGCTTGGGTGAACCCAGAACCAGGAGCCAAATCCTGCACCACCTTATCAGAGCAGTGCTAGCTGACGCACTCTGAAAGAGGTAGTCTCTCTACAAACCTGACATCATCAGCTGTTACAAGTTTGTGTAAACCAGCTCAAATTCAATTCCCAAAGACCCCAAACAGTATATTCAATGGTTGGCACTCAAGCTCTCCCTATAAATAAGTATGTTTGTTTATTTATTTATTTCACTGTTCCCTAAAAAGAGTACTTAACATCCGCCAGATAATGCTGAAATCACCTTTTTAGGAACCAACACTTAAAAAGAATAGATTTGATTTATTCTGGCAAGGCATGAAGTAATGGGCTAGATTATATAGCTGGAAACAAAAAGGGGGTGGGGGGACTAATGCGTTCAAATCTAGTTGGAGTTAAAGCTAACTTTTAGCTGCTGAACAGTTATTCCATATTCCTTTAACACTTTTGTTTATTGTGACTTTTCAGCTATCCAATTTTATAAAGGACTGTACAATATAATCAGCCTGAAATGCTGCTTCTCAGAATCAGATCCAGCAGATCTCGGTCATTGGGACTCAAGTTCAGAACAGAAAAATTACATCTTCCAAGCACTACCTTATACCATAGGAGTTTTGACCAGAATTTCTCAAGACAGAATCATAGAATGGTTTGGGTTGGAAGGGACCTTAAAGATCATCTTATTCCAACCCCCCTGCCACATGTGCATCATCGGGAGATATCTGGATTCATTTCACTGCAAAATAGCCACTAAAAAATCATCTTGAGGACTTCTGCCCTGCTACTTCTCTGAGTCTATAACTTAAGGAAGTATATCATACTGCAACACGTGTTAAACAATATCTGCTGTGAAGACTAGGAGAGCATTCCTCAGCCATTTGGGTTTTTTGTTACCTTTGATTTTCAAAGAGCTCTTTGATATGATGATTCGCCATTTCTGAACAGTAATGCCTGAAGCAGAGGTTGAATAGTATGGAATGCATTTTCTTTTCCTTTCCACCTTTTTCCTCTTCCCGGTCTCCTTGCCTCCCCTCCAGCAGCCAAAAGAAACATTTAAGAGCTACTTTAGCCCTCTGGGCTCCCACTGCAGGAGGCAGGTGGGCTGGTGAGAGGTCCATTCCTTCCAGAGCCCATCTGATGGGCCCAGCCTCCTCCTTGGCCTCATGCTTTTCTCTCTCTCCGCTCCCGAGGCTGGATAGAGTGGGGTGAGCTCTGCTAGACCACAAGAATGAATTACTGCATTGAGTTCAGTTAGGAAGCTGGAGTGAGGAACAGAACTGAGCACGGGAATATGTATGTATATGATGGAAGATGTACCCAAGTCTACTGGATACATCTTTAGCCCCTGGAACTGTAATTTGTGGGATACTAGGACATATGCTGTGTGCATGGTGTGATCTTATACCCTCCCCTCAATGTCTTCTAGCCACCAGGGATGAGAGAGGAGTGAAGGAGATACTGTTGCTCTAACTAAAGCAGCCACCCTTATGACCGCGTCAGCAGGGGTGAGTAGATAAGAATGGAGAAGAAAGAAAATGCCATTAGAGAGGAAAATAAAGAGCCTTCTTATAAAAATTCAAGAGTTAACCTAGCAGGATGTCAGTTTATCAATAGCACAGGTGCACCGTTATCAGCAAGCAGGCAACAGAAGATCTGTGTACTGCAGGGTTTTACATCAGCAGAGAATTCAGTGGTCTTCCAGGAACATTACTGTGCTATTTTAAACACCTTTTGAATGGCTACATGGCCTGTAAGCTTGTCAGTATGCTTTAGGGAGCAAGCATCACAAGGAACTTTAGTTGCATGAAGACTTCCTTTACAGTCTTCAGTTTTTCTTCAGCATTACAGACCAGCCATGACAGAAACTGGATTTGAAAGTGGATGCGCTTGTACCGTGTAACATGACTTTCAGTTCCATTTACACATTGCTTGGGCAACTTCGTCACAGATTAAATATATTAAGATTCAAAGACAGGCTACCTATTCTTTTTAAGACACCCTTTGGCAGTATGAGACTTAAAGGAAGATTGTATACAGGTAGTGACTATGATATAAGAACAGAGATTACAAAACCTCAGAGGGAAAACATATTGCAAGGGGGGAATATGCAAAACAGCCCTTAGATTATAAGAAGTATTATGAAAAAAACCCTCCTCCTATTATCTGTAAATGCCTCAAATAACCTGTGCAGTTATTTCTGTTGCAGATTTTCTTTCAGTTCTGTAGCTTGATAATGCCACAAAAATTCAACCTTTCTGCAGAATACTTTCTCTAAACAGTCTCTCCCCTGTGCATCACAAACATTTTCATTCAGTGCCATAACCCAGCCTTAAAAGAGCCATGAGACAAATCCTGGACCACAACCCTGCAATCCAGCATTCTTGTCCAGAACCTCATCAAAACCTCATTTATGCCAAAGGAAGGTCACCCATTTATTTAATTGTACCATTAAACCACTTCCTATGACTGTTGAAAATTGCCATGTTTACTTATAACCACAGCACTTAGCACTACTAAACCCAGGAAACAGAATGGAAATACTTACATCTATTAATAGACCATTAAGCGAATGGGGAAAAGATGCCCTGTGGCTGAAGCACAGTACTAAAAGTCAAGAAACTAAGGATAAAAGTACAGCGCTCCTCCCTCTTCCCTTTAGGACAGGGAAAGGAGAACCAGCCCATCCATCATTTATTTTGGAAGCCATAATTGGCTTACTTTTCATCAGCATTTTAAGAGCCCCAACAGCATGTTTCCAGTCCTCTCCCTGAGGTCTTTTTCCCCTGACGCAGAGTGGGTTTGTACACACACACGTGCAGATGCCACGTTCAACACAAATGAAGGAACAAAAAAGACTGGTGAGAGCAGGTGAGTCGCCAGTCATGGGAAAAGGAAAGCACTTCCCAAAGCAGATCCAATGCCAAGGGCAAAAGTTTCTCTTCAGCTGCGACAAGCACGCTGTATCAGGCTGCCCCATCACGAGCATCTCCTCCCCTCACCTCACCGCAGCAAGTCTGTCTGTCCAGCTGAACCAGATCCCTCTCCTGAGGGAAGGGAAATTAGAAACCCTTACCTAAAATATGTAAAATCACAGTAACAATGTGTGGATAAACACTGCAGTATTGTCTTATTTTCCCTTCTGGGACAAAAGGAAAGGCTTTTCTTTTGCAATTTGTCACATGGCCACCTTAGCAGCATGAGAAAATATTTTTGCTTCATATGACTGGAGGTTGTTTGGTTGGGTTGTTTTTTTTTTTTTCCTCAAAGTGAGGTTTATTTTACTTACAGTATAATTACATATTTGAAGTTTATTCTAATTAAATAATCAAGGCTAGCTTATTCAGACCAGCATATTCTTCAAACTACCACTGATTTACTGCTTTGGCGAAAAAGCAGCAGTGCTCTTCCTGGCTGGGCAGGGGAAGACCCCTTCAGCACTCCTGCTGTAGTTAACAAACCCAGGCATGCCACACCGCCTTAGGAAAAATTGTATCTTTCTGTTTTGATGAAAGCCACATTAAGAATTTCAGTATTCCACCACACCTACAACTAAAATTAATTGCAAACTAGAAATATTTGCATGAATGTTTTGCTGAAATAACGAAGAGCTCTTCTAGCTTCTGCTTGGCATAAGACAAGTAATTTGATAATTCATATGGATTGAACCAAGCAAGGCATACTTCCAGATCTCATTGAAATGAAACCACAATACGTCCTCCAGTATCTGGCATTAAAACAGACAAATCAGTCAGATATACTAGTGTCATTATTATTTTCTTGAAGATTTTTTGAGATGCTTTTACAGTGGCATCCACAAACTGATACATGGTATGGTGTATTTTTATCCAACACATCCTTTTCCATCCTCACAAAACCTCAGGTAGAAGTGATAAATTCTAGAGTCTCATTTTATTTACCAAAATCAAAAGGAAAAAAATAATATCTAAGAAAAATTATTCAACAAACAAAGGAAAGTAGATTTATGAAACTTCATACACTTTCTTCCAAAAGGGTTGATTAATGTGGGATCCATGATGGTGTTAAGGTTACATGGCATAAAATCCATTTCTCTTTTTGTGCAAGTAGATGCATTAATGTGCATCTGGGGCCAATAGGCAGCTGGCTCTGGCATGAAGAACTAACTCGAAAGGCACCCCAAACTAAAATGTCCATTATAGCAAACCAAGTTAATACATATTAAGTGGACTGGACCTCTGGAAAGGCAAATGCAAGCACACAGGAATGACTTCATAAAACAACAGATGTAATTATTAATGAAAGGGTTGACTTCAAAAGCTTGAGCAATTTAGTCTACTTCTGTACTCAAAGTACAGAAAAAGTTTCCAGATCTTTTGCACACAGAAAAAGGATCTGAATGCCCAAGACTGCATCACACATTATTTACTCTTGTAATGGAAAAAAAGAAAGTTAAAAAAAGCTAAATACTAAGTGATGCACAGGAAACAACCTTCTCTGTTAAATTGCTACAAGAAATTCAGCTCAACACTGTGTTTTTCAAATTATCCCAACTGATAAAAGCACACATGCATAACACTGGAACACAAAAAGTTGCAGTTTCCTTGTTGTAAAAGAATTAATTTAACAAAAGTGAAACATTAATAAGAGAAGTTTGCTTCTGGCATCTTTATTTATGCCAAGGAAAATAACATGAAATCACAGTAAAAGAACAAACTTTGGCACACTGAGAAACAAACAGTTTAAAGCAAAATGACTTCTAAGCAAACACCTACCACAACACAACTGTGCGAACCCTACACAACATCAGGAATACTTCTAGTCATCACTGCTTTGGGCGTTCTCCCTAAAAAGCGGCTAAAAAGCATAGAGGAGCCTACCTGCTACTTGACTGAAGTTCATGCAAAGATCACAGAAATGCTTTATCAATCTCAGCAAAGTAGACGTTTGTTTGCAGCACCTTAATACCACAAGAATGATCAGCTTCCTCTTGATCAAAGGAAAACAGACACAAACACATGAAAGCAGTAACAAAAACCTCCACTGCGAAAGAGAAACTGACGTCCTAGAATTTAGGGCAAAACATTTCTACACAGTTTGATCTGACATTCAATAAACAACAATGATATATGCAAATGATACAGTAAATGAAAACAAGGACATACATCACAAGACTTCATATCGCAAAGGAGACATATTAAATAGTTAAGGAAAACTGATTAGCTGCAGTAGTTACACTTTAGGAGCTACAGGAATAAAATGAAGAAGAAAACTAAGATGTGATTAACAGGCATGTTAATATATTAATTCATTACACCTGCAGAAAGCCCCATCCCTGGAAGTGTTCAAGGCCAGGCTGGATGGGGCTCTGAGCAGCCTGGTCTAGTGGGAGGTCCCTGCCCAGGGCAGGGGGTTGGAACTAGGTGATCTTTAAGGTCCCTTCCAACCCCTGCTAATTCTGTGATTATGTACATACATAGAACACACAACACAAAATCAGAAGTAATTCTACATGAAACATTCTGATTACTATTTAACTACAACAAGAAGCACTTTACTAAGATCCTTACAACGTTCAGACCTGCAGAGAGTGCTGGGTGCTAGGGTTTTATGATCTTGACAGTTTCATGATACAAATGAAGAAAATAAAAGAAAAAAGAAAAGAAAAGGAAAGAAAAAAAGTGTTATTTGAATGACAGACACAAAGTCTGACAGATTTGTTACAGTATTTTAAACAACATAGCAATAATCTGGAGTTTAATTTTTTCCCCCATTTTAACGGTTTGACAGATTTCCACTATCCCACTTACCTCTTCTCTTTACACCCCCACACACCATCATCATTGTCAAGATAAAACACAGTGAAAGGTATTTCTAAATAGCCTGTCTAAAGTCAGCCCAGGATAATATTATGCTGTAAAATACCTCTGTGATTAGCCAAGATTTCAAGTCACTTTTTTTGGCAATTTGATAAGCAGACCACTAAATTACTTAAGTAGCAGTAATTCACTGGATGGGCTGCTGGAACACAAGTATATTGGGAAAACTAATACTATGTTCTTACATGCACTAATTCCAACCATAGAAAATACATAGGTAATATATCATGTTGTGATGGAAATACCAAACACAAGTCAATTACAGCACAGTAACTCAGAAATTTTCTAAATGTCATAAGCCACGCACATTAAAAAAAAATAATCTGTTGCAGTACTGAAAGAACTTTGCTTTTGATTACTTAAATTACCTTGGCTGAGTTACAGCATTACTACTCCTTTTATTATTTAAGTGTATTATCCAGATTTTCCCTCTCAGCCAGTAGGAAAGATTCACAACAAAGTTAACTTTGGGTGTGTAACACAAGTGTATTTAAAGTACTTTACTGACCTGAATCACTGTGCCACAGTACACTGAGAGCTGACTATAACCTGTCACACGCGCACACTTCACCTGAAAGGTAACCATATCCAACAGGACCTGTAAGATACACAGACCTCACAAAACCTGAAGTCACCAGGCTGAGAACAGCTGTGAGAGCCAATTAAAAGAGGAAGATGGAAACGGGGAGGACACAGCTTGAGCTGGTTGTTACTCAATGCAGTTAGCATTCCCATAATTTGCATTAGTTTCTTCATCAGCTGTATTTCCCCCCACCCAATACTTTAAAAAAAAAAAAACAAACCACCACATTAGTGGATATGAAACTTAAATTGAGAAAAACTGCTTCTAGGATCTGTTCAACAGCTTGAGCCAGTTGTAAATGAAGGGCTGATAACTGTAATGCCCTGTCAGAGAGCTGGTGCAAAAACCAGATTTCATGGGGAGTGGTCTAGATAAGTGTAACAGAGAAAAGGCAAACAAGCTACTCAACAATACTGACACTGGGACCTTCTGGCAGACATGAAACACACAAGAAGGAATAAGAGGGTTTTTTTTTTAATCACCTGAACAGTCTAGAATTAAAAAGAATTAAAAGCCTTAAAATACATTTGTAAGTGAATGACAGATATGAATAAGATTTTAAAAGCATTTCCCCTGTCGGTTTTGCAGCACACACATTAAAAGACCAATAACTAAGTTATAATTGTATTTTATTCATGCATGAGACAAAAAAAAGCCTTACTGCATAAATCTCTAAAATATCAACATACAGGATATATAGTTTCATTTACATTAAATATGTACACACTCCTTCAATTAGCATGCCTAGGAATAATTACCTAATACTAAAAAAAGCATCCCTGAAGCCTTTCTACTGCTATGGATATGCTGGCCACCAAAGGAGAGATACATGACATTATACAACAATGTCTTACACAACCACTAAAGTTTTCAGATGCTTTTCCTAACAGGTGCAATTCAAATTATATACCTACCTTTTATTTCTGCAATCTTGAAATTCAAAGGTAAGATATTTTTCTTCACTACATTTTAATGAAACTGAGCTGGAAAGGGATATGACTTTTTTTTTTTTTTAAAGGACAGAGGCAAAGTCTGTCAGTGTTACAATATTTTAAATAATAAAACAATAACCTTGAGATACATATACTTGCAAATGGTAACATCACACGAAAAGCAGCGCAAGAATTAACCTAGTGGATAAACAACCTTGAATGTCCATATATGAGCAAAAATAATATACTACCAAAAAAAAAAAGGAGTATAAAGTACACTTTCTTTAAATAATTTTGGCTGATAAGAAATCAGTTGGAAAAGCACTGCTATCAAGAAGAAAAACCCACACAGTATCGTTAAAGAAATACACACATTAATTCCTGTCACACAAACTGTTTCTGTGATGTATAGTCTAAGTTGGCACAACACGCAATTTTTCCTTAAATCCTGTTAGGGCTGACCAACTTTTCTATAAGAACAAGTATATTTTTTTCTCTGAAAATGAAGGTGTTCAGTATTTCAATCTCTCAGAACGTGCATTAAGCAAATTCCACCGGGCAGCAAAAGGGGAGACGAGAGATTCAACGCTGAGCAGCTTGTCCTTCAAATGCTATTTAGTCATTACTGTTACTACAGATGGAGCAGCAATAATGCCTACATTTTGGTCACCCAATGCTCTCCCTGACAAAAAGATTCCTGTGATGTCTTCTCAGGCTGTAGCATCTCTATTGTTTGCTGCATGCCTTTGATTTTTGGCAAAGGGAAACAGTTGAGCTTTGCAAATACTTGCTTGTGCCACAGAATTTTGCTCCTTTTTCCAGAATTATAAACCATTGAACGATAGTCTCTTCCCTAGTAGTAAAGAGATGCAAATATCTCCCCTTACTGCAGGCTTGTTTGCTACAGCTTGATTTGAGCAGACAGTCTGAAGTGATGGACACGCTCAATCTGTCACCTCACTTTCATTGCCATTCTAGCAATACCCTCAGCACTGGAAGACCCTAGAGATAAAAACTCAGATGCTGCCAGAGAACTACAAAGTTTGGGAAGGGGGACGGTAGCAGGAGCCACCACCTGTCGTTGGGGCAGCACCCTTGCTAGGGGCAACACAGTGGGAAGGAGTATTTTACTTTGGGACACAGAGGTAAGATTCTTCCTATCCCAATGAACAAGATAAGGACTCCAGGACCAAGATGTACATACAAACACATGAATTAAGAGAGCATCAGTTCCACATCCCTGATTTTCATTCTTGTGAGTGCTACAAAATTTGTAAGTTGGGTCCCAGAAAACCAAAAAAGGCTCATTCTCTGCTGCAGCAGATCCAAATCCCAACCACACTGCTGTCTGTAAAACACATTACAAACATACAGACAATCTTTTACACCACACTGTACATTATCTTCTATCAGCCAAATCAAACCAAATAACAGATTTGGCTGAGACCACTCTGTACTGCCGCGTTTGAGCATTAGTGTTCAAATGCCGATGCTTGACCACAAGCGATTACATCTGTCTGTGCCTGCCCGTGCCCTACAACACATAACCCATTTGACATCATCTTTAATTACACTGAATGCCGCCTTCTCTATGGATTCCCAATCTGATACAGGGTGAACTCCTGGTCTACATAATATGTGACGCTTTTTTGCAATGTTTGCCTCTGAAGTTAGAAAGTACAGAGCAGGAAAACACAAGAATAAAAGCAGTCTGGGAAGAGTACGAGTAACTGAGCAGACTTCTTTACACTTTAGAGAGGAAGAGGTAAAAAAAAAGTCACAAATAACAATTATGAGCAAATTGGTTTTCTCCCTTCTTTTCCATGTGAAACGTGAAAAAATGGAGACCCAAGAGCTAGAAGTGCTTGACTGCTCAACCACAACATCTTACCGTGGGAGCTGAGACTGCTGAGCACCAGTGGAGGGGTGAAGAACAGCAAACGCAGGCTTTCCCATCTCCCTCCTTGGCTCCACACAGCCTTACCTCAGAGAGGGTAAAGCCTTGGATTCATCTTCCTATCCCATAAATATGGGATAATACCACTTGCTTATCTCCCAAAGCAACTATAAAGCTACTTTTAGCAACTACAGTGGCTTAGGACAAGAGGGAAATTATGCCCTCTTACGCCCCAGGTTTAGATGGTTTGCCATCCACAAAGCCAAGGCCCCATATCAGATAATTAAGGTAAAAGTATAATGAGCAGCTGCTTAACTCCTTAATCACCACGCATCTCACACGCCAAGCTGGGGAGAGGCCAGACCCACCCCGACACCTACACACGAGGCCAAGAGCGAACGTCCCGACCACCAGCCTTGGCCCCAACATCTCCTGGTGCTGGTGGACATCATCCCACGCCACATGCCGCTCCAAACGCCGCCACAGCCTCCACCACACCTCACACCCACTCTTGGAAATTAGAAGTTGCCTTCCCCCAGCAACGAGGAGGGACCTTAACCAGCGCCGTGCCTATGGAAGGGCTCGGAGTGAGGCGTTCAGGCTCCATACCAGCTCAACCAGTTTGCTGCCCGGGTTGGCCAACCCGCATGGGCAGGCCCGGGCACCGCTGGAAATGAGGTTTATAAATCGCTGCCTCCCTCTCTCCCTCCCTGCTCTCGCCTTCGGGGCACACCCCCAGCTGCCGCCCTCCCCGGCG
>VXBO01013814.1:431629-475295 GCA_013400135.1 Rhinoptilus africanus
AGATCCTGATGTTTTTTTCCCCAGACTTTGTGCCTGGAGAAAGACACAAGCGCATCTTCCTTGTCCGGTTGGCAGATCCCACCCGAGGCTGTTCCCACATCCACAGGCCTGCGGGTGGGCCCTCAGGCTGGGCCGGCCCTGTGGTGGCAGGGGAGAAACAGAGAAACGTCGTCTCTTTTTTTTCTCCTGAACATTTATATGCTAGCGGTTGAAAAACACACCAAGAAGTTGAACGTACAGTTCGAGGATTTCTTTGGCTCCTACTTTCCCAATTTTTGGTGCCTCTTGACCACGCAGGGACATACCGCAGCCCCAAAATGTGATCGAAACTGGTGCAAGACACCAGAAAAGCTTATTGCCTCATTTTTGGTGCCAGTTTACCGAAGTTGAAGACATGCTTAATCCTCTCATTTCTTATTCTTAGTCCTCTTGTTCTGTTGTTTTTGCCTGGCAATTATATTCTCATTGTAATCTGAAAATACAGACCACAGTCACTATAAGGGGGTGGAGGAAGAAAATATTTTCCCTTCATTTTTGTCTTGGAAAACATTTGCTTTGGTATTCCTGATGTGTCTCCCAGTAAATAGCGGTTTCTTGTTAAGTGCAAATTACTCTGTTGGGGCACTGGTCAACGATTTGTCTTCCACCTAAGCATTCAAGTGGTGTCCCCGTGTTTGGGTTCACACGCTTCAATAAAAGTTTAACAAGACAGATTTAGGTTTTGTTGGTGTGTACAGTAACCATTATTCCTGGTGCTGCCTTATCAGTGAAAGACTTCATTTTCATTAGTCATAACTCTGCTAAATTTTAGAAGTTTCCATAGATATTTTCATACCAGCTGTTTCTCAGGCTAAACTTCTGGCAGGGCCCTCCACTTAAAATCATTCAACCTGTCTGAAGATGAAATTGTGGCGTTTTTCTCATGCTACAGAAGAAAAATCCTTCCTGTCTTACTGTAGCTGTGCCTCCTGATTTCCAGGGGCTCCTTTGGCAACAAAACCGAAAAAGAAGGAAGATTGTCCTGTAATCTTAATTAATCTTTAGCCTATTGGTGCCTGACGAACACACGGGAAGGAACAGCTGGTCTCAGTGCAAGTTTCATGGGCTTAGCGCCAAGGGAAAGGAAACGGAGAGGATGAGTTTCCAGGACTGAGAATTAGGAAAGCAGGGAATGGATGTGGGGGATACGAAGGGACAGAAAAAGATGGAGGAGCCAGAAGCTGAAGAAGGGGATGTGAGGGTACCTGCAGGGAGGGTATTTGGGCAGGAGCCGGTGGTTGGGTGCAGAGGGATGGATAGGACCACAGGAGAATCTGCCCCGGGGTATGTGAGCCTACTAGCGCTGGCTCTCCAGTGGCCGTGAAGCCCGTAAGCATAGCATGTCACACGGAGGAATAAGTAGTCTCCTACAACTGTAATCTCCTGCGATAGCTGGCTCGCAGCCTCACATGTATTCAGACTGGGAGTCATGCAGTGAAAAAAACATTTTAAAGAAAACTTAGGGAAACTATATGGAAAACAGTAAAGCTCCAAAGGCAAAAGCCTCCCCTATAGTATTGTATATAGTGTGTGATATGAGTCAGTTTTTAAATTACCCTTGCGGAGTGTTTTTTCTGCAAGACTCCTGCCTCATTCAGTGCAAAGGATGTGTTTAATTAATGTATAGTTCTTCAATGTTTCTCTTCGTTTTCATCATGCAAAGTGGAATCTTTCATGTCATATTCACTGTACATTCTTCAAACCCTGCCTTGAAGGCAGGTTAATTAATTTCCATGACGGCTTTCCTGTGGTACTTTCATAACTCCTTGAAGCATTAATAAATTTAACTTTATAACAGCCTTCTAAGTTGAAGTAGTGCTATTATCATATCTTACACCCAGGGAAGAGCTAACAGAAGGTCATGTATCTCGAGTTGTCTGTAGCTGGTTGCTAATTCTTTTACGTGGTAGAGGTTGGCAGGTTGTTTTAAAGCGGGGAATAGTGGATTTAATACAGTGTGCATCTACCAGCACCTAAGAAACAAGACCATAACCATTCTTGCTCAGGTTTGACTTTGAATACTTTATGGATCTTTAAGCACCAGACGTAGTGGATTACTTGCAATCTACTAAGCTTTGGCATGCACTTACACCCAGGAGTTGGGAGCCAGTTTCAGACATATCTGTGTGTGCTTCTTTATGACAGATAGAGGAACTCTGGGGATTTTTTTAATCTTGAACTTTTAAAAAGGAAGTTATGAGCTGTTTAATTTTGCTCATACTTTACCGAACAAGGTGATTTTCTTGACCATAGCAGCTAAAGAGGCTTTTCCAGTTGTGATGGGACTACAGCTAGTGTCTGCATGCTCAGAGCTGGAGATGTCACCACGTCCCTCTCTGGTTCTCCACCCACCACCTTGCTCTACTGTCCCTTCATATCACACAAAAGGAAACCGTCCTAGAGGCGGCACACCACCAGGAGCAATGTGAGGCTCCGCTTATGAGTGATAGGTGAAGGAATACGTAAGCTGACAGCCCTACAGCCGTGTGGAGCTGAGGGATGGGACCGGGAAGTTTCTCCTCACCTCCAGGACCACGAGCATGGATTACCACAGTGCTGCCCGTGAGGGCAGGGAGATGGGCAGGGAGAAGCCCTGTGTGTGCTGGGCTGCAGCCAGCCTCTTACCATCAGCTCTCCAGCATGAATTATAAGGCAAGGCAGGAATTCTCCTAAGCGCAACTTCATCTCTGTAAGGCATGTCGCATTAAGCCCTCTGATTGGGAAGGTGTTTCATTGCAGACACTTTGGTTATCCTGCTTTCTTCATCTGATGCCCAGATTGTTCTTCTGCGAGTCAAACCTCTTCCAGATTGGTGTATTTTAAAGCATTTTCCTTTCTTTTATGGTGTGTTTTGCGCTGTTACAATCAACAACACATCACGTTTCTTTCGTGGAAGACATTGTCTCCTTTTCAACAAGTTTTCAGCAGGTGCTGTATTGAAGTCAGTCTGTCCAACTATTCACACACGAGCCACAATAGGTGTTGGTCAGCCTAAGAATGGGAAAACCTCAGAGGCAGATCTGCAGAGTGGTAAGGTCTTAAAGTCGGTTCAGGATACAGGCAGAAAGAAGCTAGAGGGACTGCTAATGTTGCCACCTTAACAGACATTAAAGTAAAAACTGTCTAAAAAATAAAGTAATTTTGAAAAGCTTGGTTTCGTTTTTCAGTGTTTTTTATATCTTGTGGAATGCTTTCTGAGGGAAAACAGAACGGTGACCCCTGAGCAAACTGGTCAGATCTACAAGATAACAAATCTGTGACAGTCCTCTTTGCTGCCGTTTTGAATCGATAGCCAACAAGTTGAGAACCCAGGAAAATGAAGCAGATAGAATGGCTGCCCACGGTATTTCAGTTGGAGTGACTGCCCCTGCGTCATGCAAATACTGTGCCTCAAAGATGGAAAACCCGGTTCCCCCAGGATTTGCCTGCTTTAGCTTCAAAATCCTTCTTTTCTGAAACTCCTGGAAGTCCAGTGCCATGTTTGCCATCTCTCTTATAACTTCTGAATGAAATTGAGTGCTAACACCAAAGTATTTTTATAGACAATACAAATTCATCCAAAGACAAATACTCTTCTTAGTGGGCTAAGTTTGTGTACTCTAAGAGAAGCAGAAGATGACTCGGAAGTTACAGGGAGTTGTAAGGTGGTGAGTATAACTAATGATAGTTATTCGTGCTGTTGAATTATTAATTTTCAACTTTAAAAATTCCCCTAAAATAGATTATAAATCATAACTGTACGTAGAGAGTTATTGTGAAATTAGGTTTGCAAATGGCAGAAATGCTCATGGACTAATTGGCCCATAAGAAATCTTCCTCATGAGGCATCAGTCTTACACAAAAAATTCGTGGGCACTGAGTCAATAAACTGAGATGCAGTATGATAATTGAGAAAATCTTTGTTTTCCAGTTGCCTGGAACTGTTCTATAAAACTCATTAGTGGTATCAGCCTTGAAGCTAGATATCAACAGCAAAATGGTGCTCTGTTTCAAAAGCACAATTTTGAAATCAAAAGTCAGTGGTTTTTCTAAAGGATTTCTACCTTTTAGTCATGTCATTAATATTTTTATAAAATACAGCTGAATTTTCCCTGGTGAAATGGCTTTGATTTCTGTTTGTCTCTCACTGTCTAAGAAGCCATGGACAGAATATCCGCCGGATTTAAACTAGCTTTTAAAGTTCCCTTGATTGAAGAGGAGGACCAACGCGCAGCTCAGTCTGGCAAAGCTTGAACTACATCTATCTGCTTTATTTTAATGTACTTACATAGCTAAGAAGTGTCATTCAGTGAATAATACCAGACTAATGTTAAAATAATTTTTAGGATGAATCATAATAATTTTGTATTTGTTATTTGGCATGCAGAAATTGTATTAGTTCTCCTCCAAATGAAAACGTATATTAAAAAAAAAAAAAGCCTACATTGCTAAATCACACATCTTCTACCCCAATATCCTATTCCATATATGGTTTTTTATACTCCCAGAATGCCTTGAACCTGGGGCATATTCTCACTTGCCTCACACATTGATGTTCTCTTTTGAAGTTCATTCGGAGCTTTTTGACTTGGTGTCACTCATGGTGTCAATCTTCACAAAAATAAGTGAAAAAGGAGAGAGGAACTCTCTCATCACCTTGTCCTTCGTTATTTACTGGCGGCACAGGCATTTTAAGTCATGTACAAACAGAGCCCTGCCTACACACCCTGCTTTACTGATCACAGTAATGGGATAAACAGTAGTGGAATGCAGCACAAACCTATTTCACACATGATTTAAATTGAATATTTTTTTCATCAATATTTTCGTTGAAAGGGTGATACATATTATTTCTCCAGTTCTCCCATAAATAAGGCCTGCCTTATTTACCGCCAAATACCTGCTCTTGTCCTCCAATATTCAAAACCCTGTGAGCCATGGATCTTAAGAGCTGTGTTATTAATTGCTTTGCACATTTTTATCCAGGTATTATTGGGGGATCTGAACAAGTTAGATTTTGATGAGTTTTGGATTGCTTTTGATTCTGGGATTAAACTAAAGGTTCTTTAGTGCCATACTAGGCAAAGAAAAGGCAAAAGCTCTGTTAGCTTTTCATGCTTTAACAGGATGTGACACAGTCTTAGCATTTGCTGGGAGAGGCAAGAGAAGATAAGTCTTGCTTAGGAAGGAAAGAATGTCTGCCCTGCAGCCATAGAAACGGTTCTCCGTTTCTCTTCACCACCTGCTGAAGTGATTGATATTTGCCTGAAGGATTTGCACTTATTTGTAGTATTTTTGTTTAACTGCAACAGCATACTTTGCCAGGAAGAAGAACATTCCTTCCCCACCAGTACATCTATTCATACCGGGGAAGATGATGTTATATTCATACATGATAGAAACATGGACAGGAACATCTCTACATCAGATTGATAATAAGCTGTTCTCAAGGTTATGGAATATCAAATCCTAAAATATTTCTACTCTGATGAATGCCTAAAATAACATTAAACTGATTAAGTTTAGTTGTCATTGAATCATAATTATGCTGCATCAAATGGCAGTCAGTCAGTAGATAATTATTTTTTACTTTTTTGGTCAAAGTAGCATCCTGTGTATAAGAAATTAAGTCACCTTGAAGGGAAGTCATGACTACCATGGGGATACAAAACCTCTGCACCGCTTAGACCTGGTATGTCCAAGAAGGCAGGTGGTCTTGAGACTACATAAATTTACGAGTAGTACCTCATGCACGAAGGGGACTCTGCCTCACACTCGCTGTGAGACCATTTGCATGCTCTATGTGCATCCCTTCAGATATGACTGGGAAGTCCAGGGCTGCAGCCTTTCTAAGCACTATCCATAAGATAAGTCTGCGAGAAATATTATAATTGGAGGAGAGAAGTCAGCATGGTTTCGGTCTGCTTTCATAACTACCTATTAGCAATCTACAACAGAACCAGACGCGACTTGAGAATATACTTAACACCTGCCCAGCGCAGGAAAACAGAAGTTGAATTCTGATTGCTTTTTCTTAAAGAGAGAGAACATTGTAAAAGATGAGGATTATATTTACTTCCATAATCAATTTTCATTCTTCCTTAACTTCCACCGACCATGGCATTTATTCATGCATGTGACTTGGCACACTCAATCATGGAGAATGCGGTGCTGGTCACAATGATTTTGTGATTGCTTCAAAGCAAGATAAATCAGGCTATGCCTGTAGATGCTAAGAGTCTAAAGGTCTCCTGGTTATTAAAATGAGATCAATAATTTTGAAACAAGCAGTGTTTGAAAAATGGTTGAGCTGAGCCTCAAATCAATGGATATAAAATATTTTACTGAACATTTTAACACAAAAGGGGAGGGTCTATTGGCAAAAATTGTTAATCGAGAATGAAATGGATCTTCAGGCTGTGGCCCACTGACAACTACAACAAATTACACAATCTGCCTCTGAGCAGAAAAATCAGTTATTTCAGTTTATAATGTATAAACATCAACAAGGAAACCTTGTTAATATGCTAAAAAGATAAAATAACAACTATACAGAAGTCTCACAGAGATGTACTTAGGTAGATGTCATACATTTCAAAACTTGAGTAAACATCAGATGTTAATCAAACATTAACTTACCTTAATTTCACAGGTTAAATATCACTCACACGTACAATTAAGGATAAATTTTCTGCCTCCCTGACAATCCAGCAATTCAGAGAACATGCTGCTTCCTCTAGATTTGAATTTTATAGAGATTCTAGCTAAGCAAACATAGTGAATGCAGTTTGTAAATGTTTACAAACCTTGGCACTCACTGTAAGAGAGACCGAAATATAAAATAAAAAGATCTGGTAATTGCTAGTGGGTTAATAAAAATAAGCATGACAGGTTCTGTGGAAATAATGTAAAGGATGGTACAAAATGCATAATATTGCTTTTGCAGTCATTTAGTGTATTTTCTGAATTCTAACTCTTTGACAATTTAGTCTTCCACCCGCCCCTTGAAAATCAGGTCTAATTACGTTTAGTATGTATCTTGTAATTTCCTTTTTTTTTATTACTGCATATCATAATGTGCAAAGTTTGTTTTTAAATTAAGTTGCGATAATTATGAGAGAAGTTATTTATTCTGCCTTCAAGCTCAATTTGAAGAAACAAGGTGATGCAACTAACCCAAATAGTTAGAAGAAATTGTGATGGCTAAAACCGGTGTTCCTATTCGATGAGAATTCTGCCATTTTGGAATTTCTTTTCATTCCAAAACAGTTAAAAATAATGGAAATTACTTACTCGTAGCTAAAACCTGTTTAAGGATTCTGCGTATTTCTTCCTAGCCACAGGATAGAAAGTTTTCTCTTGCACATCTTGTTACTCCAGCACAGTGATCTCTTAGCACATCTATGAATAGGTAGGTCTTCCAATCTGAGGACTTAAACTTTTCCATATTTGTAGAGTTACTAATGGTATTTCTTTTCTTTTCCAAATGACATGACAGCAATCTACATTCCTGTCTAAATCCAGTCCCCAGGCTCTCTTGGATACTGCAGGCTCTCTGATACTTCAGTGCAGTATTTTTCCTACCTTTCTCTAAACAATTTTAGCTGAAACATGATCCATCTCATACGTACCATCCTTTTTCTTTCTCTGAAGTCATCAGTGTATAACGCTATTTCACCATCTTTATTTTTCTCTTCTAGCTTTCCTAAATGATGCATATACTTCCATCCTGATGTTCCAGCCACAACCACTAAACCTCCACAGGTCTCTGTACTACATATTCTGACTCAATTCTTCTGGATCCTCTGTTTTGTTGTGCCAATGTAATAGCTTCATACTTGTCACCGCAAGAGACTAATTTTTAGCCAGTACTTTCCCACTCTGTATTAGCCAGCAAGTGCTCTTATCAGTGTTGGCACTTTCATTCCTCTGACCCTCTGGTATTTCTTTCTCACTACATTATCGTCATGAAGATTAAATGAGCCTTTCCCAGCTTTGTTCCCTACTTTTAAATATAAGCTCTTAGCAATCAAATTAACCTTGATCCCAGTGCAGAACTCAAACTATTCCGTGTATGATCCTCTTCCAAGAATGTTTCTCAGTGGCATACCAGCCCTAAACCTCCCTATAGGGTGATCTATTGGTCTTCACTGTCTAGTTGCATCTCACCTCTAAATCTTTAAAGACCAGAAGAATTCCATTTAATTTTTACTGATATTTGTATTAACCACATTTAACTGGGATGCAGTTTCAGACATCTTTTCCATGTCTTTCTCCTAGCAGACAGTTGCTTCTGCTTCTGTTGATGAGGCCCCCAATGACAACAGGTGTCAATGAAAAAGCTGATGAACTCAGTGCCTTTTTTCTGCCTCTGTCTTTACAGCCAAAGCCATCTCCCGGACTCCTGCCTCTATGGGTGCAGTCGCGGAAGGAATTGGTCAGCCAGCAATGGAGGAGCAACAGGTTTGAGAAACTGGATGTATTCAGATCCATTGGGCTGGTTGGGAATCACCCCAAGCTTCTGTAAGACCTGGTGGACCTGAGTGTGAGGCTAATATAAATCTTCATCTTTAAAAAAGACAAGAAAGAGGACTTGGGAAACTATATGCCAGGCAGCTTCACTTCGGTCAATATAAAGAACATGGAGCACATAATCAACAGTAGTCAGCTCAGGAAGGCAAACCATGTTTGACCTGCCTCACTGCCTGCCATGATAAAATGACTAGCCCTGTGGGCAAGGGCAGAGTGGTGGATGTTGATACACCTTGATTTGAATTATTGCTTTTGACACCACCTTCCCCAGCCTTCCCCTCCGGAAACAGCAGAAGCATGGACTGGAGAAATAGACTGTTTAGACGAATTGAAAACTGTCTGTAAGGGTAGCAGTCAATAACTCAGTATCTGGCTGGTAATCAGCAAAGCACCCTGGGGTCAATCCTGGCACCCATATCCAACACCTTTATTAACAGCTTGGCTGCAGCACAGAGCTCATTCTGAGCAGATTTGCAGATAACACTAAGTTAGGGGAAGTGGTTCCTGGTTCAACCCAGAAGGACCCTGAAAAACTTAAGGATTGGACAGAGACCTTGTGATCCGTTTAAGAAGTATGAAGTCCTGCACCTGGGACAGCTGGAATAACCCCATGTATGGGGGAGTGGCTGGCTGGGTCATAGTCTTGTGGGTTACAGCGCACGCTGGGTTGAATGTGAACCTGTGACCTGCTATTCTGAAAGAAGCTACATACTGGGTTAACAATAGAAGCGTGGCCAGCACATAAGGGGAAATTTGCTGATAATCTCTGCTACTTGGTACCGGTGAGGCCATACCTGAAATAGTGTTTAGTTTTGGATACCTCTGATCAAGAGGGACATGGTGAAATTGGGAAGAGTTCAGTGGACAGTTACTAAGAAGGCTACTGAGGAGAGACTGAAGGAGCTGGACTTATTTAGTCTGGCCAAAGGAAAGTAATAAGTGACATAACATCAGCCTATAACTGAAGTATTATTAGAAAAGTGACAGTGCCAAACTCTTCTTGCTTCCGCCACCTGAACAATTCTGAACAATCTGAAGAGAGAACAATTGCCACAATTTACAGCTTGGGAGGTTCAGACTGGGCATTAGAAAATAAAATCAACAAGAGGGTTGCTGGGCACTGAACAGGTTGTCCAGGGAGGTGGAGGAATCTCTGTCACTGGGGCTTTTCAAGACTCAGGCAAAGCCAAGAGTGGCATAATCTAGTGCTGAGCTGGTCCAACTAAAAGACAACCTTCAGAAGTGCCTTACAACCAATATTCTATGATGTTACAGCAGGTCTCAGGTCTTCACAACATCTTATTAATAAAGCCCTATTATTAAAATAATCTATTTATTAACTTGTTTGGTTTTATGAGTGGTGCTAGAAGATTGTCACCTAGCCTGTTTGAAGAGAGAATATTCAACAGATGTGAAACACCTTGGTGAGTTGCATCACTGTGACACCACCTCTCATCAACCCACTTTATGGAGTTAGAAGTATAGCACGAGGCTTCAGCTAAGGAAAAGCATTCAAGTCTCACTTCTGCTCCACATCCTTTGTCCTGGTGCCTATTCACCTTTCCAACTTACTTGACTTATTCCTCTCCCACATTAAAATGTGAATCTAGACTCGGTTGCTCTATCTTCCATGTCTGAAACAAAGAGGATCTAAATTAGTAATTAGCCTTTCTTTGGCCTTCTGTTATTGAAGCATTATCCAATTTCTTTGGTCTGTGGGAAATGCTTTGACATATTCTACTGTGAACTATATCGATTCCATAACATCTCAGCCCAGTAGTTTCCCACACTGCATAATGCAGAAAAAAAGTGTGTGTCTCTCAATTGCATTAAGTTTTTTTCCTCCATCAGGAAATATTTCAGATCATAAATTTCCTCCAAGTCTGTGGACTGCTATTACCTTTGTCAGTTAGGAATAAGCTGCATGTGAAAGAGAATTGCTTCTGAACAAAAAATAAATTTGCCAGGTTTTTCTATATAGCTTGACATGATGGAGCAGATCAAATTGTCCATTTGACGCTTAAATCTCAATGCAAAGATAATTTAAAAATTATGATTCTGTTCTCAGTACAACTTAGTTATAGAGCACCCTCTGAAGCAGAGGAAATTGAAGTACCTAGACCTGTGAACAAAGTCTGCTCTACCTCTTTGTCCCTCTGCGCTGGCCACAGCTAGAACTGCTGTCGTATCAACAGGGGAGAATGCTCTCAAAAGGGGCTGAATCAGTTACACCTGCATACTTTGGATCTAAAAAGTGGACTTTTGCGATACTTGTAAGAGGCAAGTTGCTGTGCATACGAGAGCCCACGTGATTTCTACAATCTTAGGCAAATGACGTTTATAGGTCAATTTATAGTTAATATGATTTTCAAGTGTCACCACCAATAGAACTTGCTTTACCATATTCAGGGGCACAGTATGCTGCTTGTCTCCTGTTTAGAGGTGTGGCCACCCTCAGAGGGTAGTATATATCCATATATTCTACACATCTGAATTCTTTCTTGTATCATGGATTTGATCTTGGGCCCAGTACTCTAGGTTTCAGTGGGCAAATGATAGGACATGATATATTTAAAGGAGTGGAGCGGAGTAGCCATACTTGGAGAAACTAGAACCAGAAGATACGTGATGGGATGCATCTAATGCACCTACAAGTGCTGAAAAATCAGATCTTTTGGTTTATAACATATAAACCTTCAACAAAGAAATCTGAAATATATATGCTAAAAAGGTAAAATAACATAACTTTGCAGAAGTTTCACAGCGATGTATTTAGATAGTTGTACATTTCAAAACTTGAGTAAACATCTGGTGCTAATCAAAGATTAACTCACCTTAATTTCAAAGGTTAAAGATCACTGTCATGTACAATCAAAGATCAGTTTTCTTCCTCCTTGCAAATCCTGCAATTCATGGAATGTGCTCCTTCTGCTAGATTTGAATTATGTAAATTATAGCATCCTGGAGCTGGCTGATGTCATTGTGAGGCCACTCTCGCTAATCTCTGACAGGTAATGGTGATCAGGGGAGGTTCCTGGGGACTGGGAAAAAGCAAATGTCACTGCTTTCTTCAAAAAGGCAGGTGGCCTCACCTCAGTCCCTGGGAAGGTGGCGCTGCAAATGATTTCCAAACATACTAAGGAGAAGAAGGTGTTGAGGAGTAGTCAGAATTGATTTACAAAGCAAAGATAATGCCTCCCCTATGATGCATTTATATGAGTGGCTTGGTGGAGGAAGGGAGAGCAGCGGATGTTATTTATGTTGACTTGAGCAGGGCTTTAAACACTGTCTCCCATAAGATCCTCATAGACAAACTGATGAAATACGGACTAGATAAATAGATAGTGGGGTGGACTGAAAACTAACTGAACTGCCAGGCTCAAAGGGTTGTGATCAGTGGCATGAGGTCAAGCTGAAGGCCAGTCATTCATGGTGTGCCCCAGGAGTTAATGCTCCTCAGCATCTTCATTAATGACCTGGATAATGGGACACAGTGCACTCTCAGCAAGTTTGCAGATGACACAGAACTGGGAGGAGTAGGTGATCTATCAGATGGGTGTGCTGCCATTCAAAGGGACCTCAACAGGCTGGACAAATGGGTCAACAGAATCCTTAGGAAGTTCAAGAAAGGGAAATCCAAGTCATGCAACTGGGGAGAAAAAGTGAAGTACCTGAGGATGTACTGAAACACTGTATCTGACCTCCTTTTTCTTTTGTGGACATCCAAGCAACAAAAGTCTCCTTTTACCTGCCTTTTATGCAGATCCAGTACCTGATCCAGTTGTACAGTAAAAGCTGGTGGTGTTTGAACAACCAGTGACTTGTTTCCATTTGTTTGTCTAGGACAGTTGCTATTCAGCCATGGAAGAGGTCTTCAACTTCTGACACGTAGAAGACTAATCTGAAGACTCTTTTGTCTTAAATACTGCAGATAGAAAATTGAGACTTTAGGGGTTGCTGATACCAAGGCAGTGACAAATAAATAGGGCCTCTGAGTAGATCAGAGGATCATAGAATAGTTTGGGTTGGAAGGGACCTTTAAAGGTCATCTGGTCCAACACCGCTGCATTGTGCAGGGGCATCTTCAACTAGATCACGTTGCCGAGAGCCCCATCCAACTGATCTTGAATGTTTCCAAGGATGAGGCAACCAGCACCTCCCAGGGCAACCTGTGACAGTGTTTCACCACCCTCATTGTAAAAAGTTTCTTCCTTATATCTAGTCTAAACCTACATTCTTTTAGCTTAAAATCATTACCCTTTATCCTATTGCAACTGGCCCTGCTAAAACGTTTGTCTCCATCTTTCTTATAAGCTCCCTCTAAGTACTGTAAAGCTACATTATGGTCTCCCTGGAGCCTTCTCTACTCCAGGCTGAACAACCCCAACTCTCTCAGCCTGTCCTCTAGGCCTGCTCCAACAGGTCCATGTCCTTCTTGTGCTGAGGGCTCCAGAGCTGGACGCAGTACTCCAGGTGGGTCTCACTAAAGCGGTGTAGAATCACTGCCCTCGATCTGCTGGCCCCACTTCTTTTGAGGCAGCCCAGAATATGGTTGGCTTTCTGGGCTGTGAGTGCATGTTGCTGGCTCATGTCCAGCTTTTCATCCGCTAGTACCCACAAGTCCTTCTCCTCAGGGCTGCTCTTAATCCCTTCATCCCCCAGCCTCTATTGATGCTGGGGGTTGCCCCAGTCTAGGTCCAGGACACTTGGCCTTGTAGAACCTCATGAGGTTCACATGGGCCCACTTCTCAAGCTTGTCCAGGTCCTCTGGATGGCATCCTGTCCCTGAGGTGTGTCAACCACACAACTCAGCTTGGTGTCATCTATGAACTTTCTAAGGGTTCACTTGATCTCACTGTCAATGCCATTGATGAAGATATTAAACAGTACTGGTCCCAGTACAGCCCCCTGAGGGTCACCACTTGTGACCGATCTTCATCTGGACCGCTACCCTCTGGATGTGACCATCCAGATAATTCCTCACCCACCAAACAGTCTATCCATCAAATCCAGATAGATACAGGAAGGGAGTTTAAAATGGGACTTGAATAGACCGGCTCTCAGCAATAACAACAATGAAATTATTCCAGCAGTTGCACTTGTTTATTTCCTCAGAAGGCACCTCCCTATAAGAAAGGCTACAAGCTAATTAAATAAAAAGATTAAGAAATGATGCTACAGAATGAATGCTCAGACTGATTATAGACTTCAGAAAAATACTTAATTTAAACATGAACTTAAAAATAATTGCAGAACCTCAAGTATGCCTCTGAAGGTCTTTGTGGTATGAGAAGTATGTCCTACTTTTTTTACTATCATTCACTTTTCTCAGCTAAGGTTTGGTAGATATAAATCGTACCTTTGAATCTTAGCTCTAAGTTAACAAACTGAAACCACTGAGATAACAGATAAAAACCTTTCCATGATCATCCTATGCAGCCAATCCCTTTTGGCAACCATATAGTTCTGACAGAAAAAAACCCCAAACAAACAAACAAAAAAAACCCCCAAAACCTTTAACAGATGAAACTTTGGCAACTGACTGTTGAAGAAATCTTAGGAGGATAGCTTTAGCCTTGACTTGAATTTAACAAAAGTCCCAATCTAAACTCGAGACATAAGTGCATATAAAATCTGTTGTCTTGTGGAAGATTCTCTATGTGGTTCAGAAATCCACAGAGACAGTCAAATCTCTCTTATTCTCCCAACTAAGTTCAATAGGTATTAACAAAGCTAGCTTCAAAAAACCACACACAGTTGAAAAAAAGATCAAAAATAATTCACAGGGTGTCCATAAACCACAAGAATTATTTTTTTCCCCTCAAAAGTTTTCAGATCTCTGTATCTTTGGTTATGACAGTAATCAGTACCATACTCCATGGTACACTTTTCACTAGAGATACAGGCACATCTGATTGCATTGAAGAGAAAGCTAGTCTAAAAAAAAAAAATAAAAAAGGAACCTCTAAATTTTTTATGCAATACCTCCCAATTGTATTTTTTCACTTCATACAAATCTTCCTCCGAGACAGATTCACTCAGTTACCTTCTCTAGCAGGGAAGCGAGTCAGGAGTTCTCAGATTCTTGGAGTCAAGTTCAAGTCTTGTGATTCAGATCAAACGCTCCAACGGCTCAGTAGTGGACAAAAATGTTGTACACCAGATGCTTGTTTCAGACTGCAGTGAAGAACACTGTTATGTTGAGACTGCACCTGCAGTGCCATCTCTATTTTGGGGCTCCCCAGCATGAGAAAAATGAGCGAGTCCAGCAGATGATTAACAAGACCACTGAAGGGACTGCAGCATGTGATACTGAGGAAAGGCTGAGAGATCTGGGTTTGCTCAGCCTGGACAAAATAATGATGAGGGGAGATCTTACTCCTGTCTGCAACTACGTAATCGGTGTGGAGGGGAAGAGAAGAGAGAGCCAGACTCTTCTTGGTTGCACACTGTGGATGAGCAAGAGGCAATGGACACAACTCAGGACACAGAAGATTTCAATGAGATGCAAAAGAAGTTATTTATTTTTAACCACGAGGGTGGTCAAACCATGGAAGATGTTTCCCAGAGAGGCTGTGGGACCTCTATCCTTGGAAATATTCAAAAAGCAACAGGACAAAGCTGTGAGCAACCTGCTTTAACTGGACCTGCTTTGCACAGTAGGTTGGACTAGAAACCCCCAGAGGTCCCCTCCAACTGGTGCAACTTTGTGAATCTAACAACTGATTAAGGCCATGATTTCCTCAAAGTCTCCAGAGGCTGCACTAGCTTACAACAGTCTTCATACCTCCACTACTCTTCTTGCCTCCCAATACATTTCTCCTTCAATGCATTTCCCCGTCAGCTTGGCTGCACTAATGCAAACTGAACAGGGCAAGTGACACAGCTTAAAAATAGGTTAACAAAAAAAAAACCACCCCACCCCAGTTTTCTTAAGTAACTTAACTGCCCTGGGAGGGTTCAGAATGTGCTGCACAAACTGTTGTATTGGTACACTGTGGCAGGGGTTCAAAATGAGCATTGACCAGGGAAGTACCTAAAGAACTTTTATCCAAAACCATCATCTTGCCAATAATTAGTTTTAGAATTTTTACTATTTTAGAAACTTTCATGTTTTAATAAATGTTAGTTTCCAATGCTTTTCTGTGCCAATATACCAATGCAATATTGTCCTGCTGACACAACTGTACGTAAATAGAGTAACACAAATGGCAGCTTCATAAAGTGGTCAATACTCAACTCTATACTAATAAACATAAAACTAACCTTCAGTACCATCAAGGGACTAATTTCACAGTATAACTACAGTGGGACAACTTTAGTTGAAAAGACTCCCATGCTACTGGTAATTCAGTTCATGCCAAGAGAGAACAAGGTTTCTGTGGCTTCTGATTTCTTATTACTGTGTAATAGTACAACATAATAATATCTGCTTAAGAAATCATATGGACATAGTACTTCAGCTATGTAAACTAGGTGCATTTATTATTGTTACCATAAAAACATATCAAAACTTATGTAAACAGGCAGGAGCTCCTAATCTGAATGTGTGATTGATATGCAAGATGTGGTCAGTGGTTTACATCTTGTCTCTTTAGGCACTCATGCATTGTCTACCCAAAAGGCTCAGCCTCTTCTTCACAGCACAAGAAAGGAAGTTCTTCAAGACCTGCTCTCCAAAGGCATATTCTCACTGTGCTGTGCATAGGTGTGATTATTTGCTCTGGAAACATTTTTAGATCTAGCAGTACTTTCCTCTGTCGAACTGCACGAGCAGCCTACAAAAGGGGGAGAACATGCCCCGTCTTCCGCATGCATCTCAGACCCAGGTTTTGTTGAGGGCTTCAAAGGTAAAAAGGTAAATACAAAGGAAGAATGTACATTTTAAATAGCTTACAGTTTTTGGTAAATTAATTAAATTTTTGCTCCAAATGATTGCCATGAGATGGATGCATCTAAACAGTATGTCCCCTACACCTTTGCCTAGCCTCACGCAGTTGAATGAGGGATAAAAATAGAGCCTGGAAGAGCACACAGCCAACTGCACCATCAAATTTAAAAGCTTTTGTGATGGCATACTGAGCAAAAGTTTGAACAGAGCTTGAGACAGTATTTCTGCACATCTCCTTGACAGAGGCAGTTCTTGAGGACTCTCAGAGAGAGTGTCAGAGAACCCCTGTGCAGCCCCCTCCACCAGAGGTGGTTCTGCTCCATGGCAAATCTCAGCAGGCTGCAAGCAAGCAAGGCAGACACCTCTGTGGAGAGAATGAAGATTTGAAGTCTTTTCAGATGGGGTGGAGAGTGTCCAACAGGAGCCTGGAGAGAGACTCAACTTGGAGCTGGAGGTCTAGCACTTTTCAAGTATGTGATGAAAAGAATCGACCTCAAGGTTTTCTCAGTCCTGAAAGAAGAGCGTATTTTCCCATTTGTAATCTACTGTTCTAAAATGACTCAAATATTCTGCTAGCATATACAGTGCTCTCAGTGGTTTACAGCTGAGCTTTCCAGCAGAAGAACAGACTCCAAGAGAAATCTGCTTTTTGATTAAAAAGAACAAATCTTGTGCTGCTATCTTTAAGCAATGCCATTACGATGTGTATTTCTGACTGGAGCTGAGCACCAAGTCCAGATTCCTGATACAGGAGCAGACACTTGTAGAGTCAAAAATACCTTTCCTGACTTTTTATGAATGACACACTTCCTCACTCCCCATTTCCCTCACTGAAAAGGGAGGGGTTTATCATGACACAGTGAGCTCCAGCTGACAAATCCCCAAGCTGATACGTGCTGGAAATGGGAGATCATATAAGCAGAGAAATGTCATTGTATATTACCTGTTATCTACATTTTTCTCTATCTGCTTTTGGCTATTTCAAAAGCAGGATGAGGTGGTCCAGATGGTCCTTTCAGTCTGACAGGGATTGGATATTTTCACATGTTTATGAAGTGCTCAGATGATACTGCAAGAGATGAAGTGCACTTACTTAGAGCCCTATTACTTAAGAGTAGGACAGGAGTAATGGGGAAGTGCAATAGAGTGTGGTGGAGGCAGGAGGTGGAACAAGGAACAGAATTTACTTTGTCTGCCACCTCTGGATTTCTTAGTCCAGAGGTCAGAATTTACTGGAAAAAGAGATGTAGTGGTGGGGGTGGAAGATCCATGCCCAATACATTTCAAATCTACTTACTGTGCTAGTAACTCCCCTGAGGCACTCCATCTCTTATCACAAGCAATAGACTGTTACTGGAAGAAATAATGTAGTCTAACAGAACAGTAAGTAAAGGCTTTAGTAAATTTAAGCATCAAGATAAGATACCTCTTTAATTGAATTAAGGTTAGTGAGTTATGTACGCTTTTTGAAGTAGTTGCCATACAAACCAATTTTGAAAATATTTCTGAAAAGTATTAATATGTGGCTTTATAAAGCATTTTCTAACTATAATGTCCACATTAAGTTATTTTGAAACATAGAGAATTAGCTATGGCATACAGTTACCAAAGATTCCTTGAGTAAGCCAGGAGCTCAGCTGAACACCTGTACTTCTGTATGTGTAAGTTCTAATATACATATATGCACTCCCCTTGAGGGAAGTATCATTTTAAGAGAGAGAAAAAATAATATATGCTTAGATTGCCATTGGAAGGAACAATGTTTTAAGTGGGGATTGGGAATTAAAGAAAAAATATTAGGTGCCATACTCTCCTTGCACTTGGCCTTGCTGAACTTCATGAGGTTGGCATGGATCCACCTCTCAAGCCTGTCAAGGTCTCTCTGACACACACCAGACACACATCTTCAATGCTTTTTGACTCTCTAATGTCTGCCCACATAACTATTGCTAGGTTAACCTAAGCTGCCCATAACAACGTATACATATTCAGCTACTGGCTATATTATTTTCTCTTTCTTAGATACCATATTGTTTTCTGTATTATCCTATTTTAAATACTACAGTTAACCTTTTATGGTCCTAAACAGTAACTTTACAGCAGTTCAGTTTAAAACGTTTCATGAAGCATGAGATCACTCTTCCTGCCTTTGTAGACAAAATATACACCCAGCAACACGACAGCATCAATTCAAATTGGGCAGAGGAGGGACAGAGGAGGCGGCTGTTGAGGTTTACAGAATCACAGAATCACAGGGTTGGAAGGGACCTCTGGAGATCATCTAGTCCAACCCCCTGCCAGAGCAGGGCCACCTTAGAGCAGGTTACACAGGAACGCGTCCAGGCGGGTTTTGAATGTCTCCAGAGACGGAGACTCCACCACCTCCCTGGGCAGCCTGTTCCAGTGCTCTGCCACCCTCAAGGTAAAGAAGTTCCTCCTCATGTTTAGGTGGAACTTCCTTTAATTACAGCGTAATTAAATACAGAGGAGCACTAGCTAATTACAGCTTTTTCCACTTACTTTTCAACAATTGCTTCATTAGTTGATGGTAGTGTAACAACACACCGGTGACAGCATTTGTTCCACTTACAGGTGGCATACACACATTTTTAGTGAAACAATCTCTACGCTGTTGCACATTTCAACCCGATCTAGTTGAAGATGTCCCTGCTCACTGCAGGGGGCCTGGACTAGATGACCTTTAATGGTCCCTTCCAACCCAACACATTCTGTGATTCTACAATTGCCAACACTTTTGTGAAAATGGTGCCCTGTTTTGGAAAGAGTTTTCTGCTCACTCGCCAATACTCTGGTTGACAGTAGTGGTCCAAAGACACATTACTAGGTTGCAAGTGACATAAGCTGCTATTAAGGGGATGGCGCTGATAACCACAGTGGGATACAGGGTGCCCGTTACTTCCGACCCAGTCACTCAAGGGGAATACAGTAAGACTGGACAACCACACCAACGGGTCTTGGGGCATCTCTTAAGATGTTTTCAGCTAAGAGGGCTGTCAGAAACGCCCAACATCTTTATGAACACTAAAATCAATGGATGCACCCATACTTTTTCTTTTCCAAAGTGGCCAGTGCCGTTTAGGTGCAAAGAAACAAATGTTCCATGAAAAGTTTCTAAGCCACAGGTTCACAGAGAATAAGATAACCGCAGGTCCTTCCGGTTAGGCTAACAGCTGCAGAAGTCTAACCATTGCAGAGCTTACGAAGCTATCTCCCAAATCTAGGGGAAACCTACCCCAACACACACTAAAAACTGATCTGTGGCTTCTTCCGTTTCATTTCTCTTCAGGTTCGTACACTGCAGTCAATTAGCCACAGAGAACTGTGAGGTTGTGTTGTCAATCTGAAGATCCATCTCTACATATTCCCTCACACCTTACACAGTTACTTAGCACTGGCTACTTCTGCCATTTTCAGCAAAACTTAGGATCTAGCTACATATTTTTATTTGCTCAAGACACAAAGGTCCCTACAACTGAGCTGTTGCAAGACTCCCTCTGGTCAGCCACCTGCTGCATCAGTCGATAATTAACATCCCAGACCTATTCCAGAGCAATTTGACAAGGCAGGTTGGGACAGTCACTGTCCATAGGTTTAGAAGGCAGCAAGGTCTTCCATACCTTCTCAGGGTCTTGGGCTTCTCAGCGAGTCCCCAGGACTACAGCTTTAACCACTGTCCTTTCTGTATACATCTCCAGTTTCAGCCATGAGCTGGGGAGATCTTTCCACTGGATCAGGGAGAAAAAGAGTAAAAATCTTCTCAGAAACCTCGTTAATGCGTCTTTCCCCACCCCCACCCCTGTCTGCTACAATTAGTTTTAAAGCCTTGTAAGTCAGAAGCTGTTTCCTCAAGCACTCCGCAGCACTTGGCTTTCCTCTCTCCGCACAGAGACTAACGCAGGAGCTGCAGAGTCCTGTCACCGGCTCCAGGACTGTCACAAAGCTCAATCCTCCCTGACAGCAGGTACCACTGCCGGTGGAAGGTCTATAACTAGGTCTAGGTGTCCCGTGGGGATCCTCAGTGTATCTGCTGCTCTTCCCTGTATTTATTAGAGACAGGAACAGCTGTGCCCATCGTGTGTTGCTCCCAGTGGCAGGCTTGTACCTCAGCCCGTACTCACATGCTTGAATCAGCTTGTTCTTTAAGAAGAATGTGACCTACTTCAAAAAGCTTAAAAAAATGTAATAATTCTTAAGTGTTTCCATTGCTGGCAATAATTATTGCAGACACCGGGCACCTCAGAGTCCCTGAAATTCCTACCGAGAAGCTGAAGCAATCTCCTTGCTCTCATCTGCCAAGGTCGGTTGGTTTTTTGGCTTGTCTGCTCCCTCCAGAGGCCAAACAGACAAGGGCATTTTGCTGATGACCTTCCTCAGTTGGGAATTTAATTAATTAATTTAACCATAAAGACCAGTAGGGCTGATTAAGGAATACAGATGCCAGTGACTGCAGAAGAGACTCCAACACCATCACAGCCTAGAGACACAAACAGGAGGTACCCGCTTTACGAGAGGGAAGAATGAGGTGCCTGCAAAATACAGTAGGAGTGCTTCGGAAGAGAATTTTCTGTTTGGCAAGTGATGCAGTAAGTTAAGGCCCCTTAACTGTTACCAAGTTCCTGATTAAGCTCTCCTTCCTTGAGCTGACAGCCTGGATATAAATAAGACTGCTGTGCAAGTGTCCTCTTTGTCTACAAACACATTGGAAAAAGGCAACACAGTCTCATCTATGTATTGTTTTTAAAGTATTTTTGTCCCACTAAGCATCCAAAGGAAATCACACCATAACTGCTGTAATTAAAACATCTGGACCCCAAGTGTAGCACATGAGCAAACATGCACTTGAAAGGAGAAATAAGTCTTTAGATGCTTCTTGGGGTACCCTGCTGCTGGTACCTACTTCCTAGATGGAATTACTACGTGAAGGTACTCGCTATTTTCAGTTTGCCTCTCTATTTGAGATTGCATTTTATAATCACAGAGTTGATCTTTGGCATTAAATTTGATGGGCAAAATATAGCACAAGTGACCTGAATTAATCAATTAGAACTCTGACTCATGCTTGCTGTGATGATAAAAATAATAAAGGAAAGGCATCCTTCCTGCTCACCTCTTCTCCAAAGGAAGGGCATACACAGACTGAGAAATTAATTCTGAAGATTCACTGGTTGGTACCAAAATGAGAGAGCATTGCCAACAGCTACCTTCACAACAGCCAGCAATGGGCCTCAAGTTTAAAGGGACAAATAAAGCTGCACTCAGACTACTCCAAGATTATTTCAGATAATACTTCCCTCTTCCCACACATCCTCCCCAAAAGGCAGGGTTTATTTTAACTTTCAAGTCCTCACTTCTATGAAGCGGTCAAACTACCTACAGGACAGCACAGTGCCATCCACAGATGAAAAGCTAGGCTTGAATCCTCTAGGGAACCATGTGATACAGGTATCCAAGTCCCACAACATTCATGTTCAATAACAGCAAATAACTACGGCTTTGACTGGAGCGTGCTCAACAGCAGGAACAGTCGGCACCCTAACTCACCTCAATCATAGAAACACCGAGGTTGGAAGGGACCTTTCAGACCATCAAGTCCAACCAGCAACCCAACGCTCACAAAACCACCACTAAACCATGTCCCTCACCACCACGTCTGTCTGTCTTTTAAATACCTCCAGGGATGGTGGCTCAACCACTTCCCTGGGCAGCCTGTTCCGATGCTTGATAAACCTTTCTGTGAAGAAGTTTTTCATAATACCCAGTCTAAACCTCCCCTGGAACAACTTGAGGCCTTTTCCTCTTGTCCTATTGCCTGTTACTGGGGAGAAGAGACAGACCCCCACCTCGCTACAACCTCCTTTCAGGTAGTTGTAGAGAGTGATAAAGTCTCCCCTCAGACTCCTCTTATCCAGATGTTATCACCAGAAGGCCCCAGGAGCAGCAATCCCAGCATTAGTTCACAACCCAGACAAGCCATGAGAGTCTTCTCGGTTCCCCCTGAAGACGCTGGCACAAGCGGGTACCACACCGAGCAGAGCATCACCCTCTGCCATTGCCTCATTTTCCTTCACGGACACCACTCAGATGTCAGACCACCCAGAGCAATCAGTGCACCAGCCTAACCTCTACCAGCTTGTATACTGTACGCGAATTTAATTGTGCATAAATACCGCACCATATATAGGTACAGTACGTATCTTATGTATGTATGGCACTAGCACATAGTAGCACGTACACGCACACTAGCACACAGAGTGCCCAGTCTGACAGATGATACTAACAGTACTGACAACTAAACAGCGTGGAGCTCAACAACCATGTGTTGCTGGCTCCCCCTCCTCTTCCATAAGGAGAGGAGAGGTTTTTGGTTTTAAAACCATATACATTTTTCAATTAGCGTGTCTCTCTGGACTGTATCTGCTGAGGATTAGGGTGGAAAAGCGTTGGGACTGTCCAAACAAACACACAGCTGCCCCTATTATAAGGTGATGAGACAAAGAAGATTTGTAACAATGAACAAAAATCACGTTTCAACGTTTTAATCGCAAAGATGACCTCAAAGTGGGAAACATCTTAGCAAAGCTCACACTTTAGCTGCAGGAAATGAACGTTTGAATCCCTCCTTTCAATTTTACACTGTAGGTAAGAAGCCAACAGCAGTTCCCAAAGTGAAACAAGAATTATTAAAAAAATTATCTAGAAAATACTCTTGCAGATGGAGCACCTTTCATGGCTCCAGAGTCAGCAATCTTGCAATCCTCCTCCTGGCAGCTGCTCTTCTACCACACTTCTTTGCATGGAGACACTGAAAGAGCTCCTTGTGCAAGCTGCTTCCCCCCCTCAAAGAAAAGAGAAGCAACAAGGGACGATATAAAGCTGCCTCCATCGGTCTGAGAAAGTGGCTTTAGCAGGGGACAGAGGAAGAAGATGAGGAAGTGTGCTCAAGATAAACATGTAAGTAGAAACCAGGTGTCGGGCCAGAGCATCGATAAGAAAATAGCAGCAAAATAGGAAATTTCATTAAAATCTCTGCAGAGTTTAGGCTGAGCCAGACACGAGCCTGGGAGCAACACAGACTGGAAGGAACCTCAGGGCAAACCGTAACCAATTCTGCCAAGAATGGAGTTTCACCTCTGTCCCACAGCTGAAGTCTCGCTGTTAGCGCTGGAGAACTCTGGTACAGCGAAATAAGCTCCTTCCAACAGCGGTGTATTCACTGGTATTTCTCCCTGCCACTGACCACGCACTCTGCATTTTTCCCCACGTGTATAAGATCGGTTTTGGCAAGTATAATTTCCACAAAATCCGTATCTTGGGTAAAAATTCATTGTAATTTAATCATTAACCTTTCTGCTAGCACAACCGAAAGAAGAGGCACCTTCCGCACTTGGACCTCAAGATCGGGTTTGAGAGCTTTTAACCATTTTCAGAGCTGCTCACGGTCAGATTGATATGTTGAGGAAAGCAGTGAGCTAGGGAACGGTGTATAAACCTCCTCCTGAAGTGTTACAGCGTTTACGTTGCTCCACAACTGAACCTTACAGGCAGACAGACAGTAAATTCATGTTTTAAGATCAGTGGAGCAGGAATGCTGTAGTGGTAGTACCTTCTCCCAACACTTTGCAAGTTTTTGCAACAAATATTTAAAACCCATGAAGCATTTGGCAAAATGACTTAACATTTAGAACACATTACCCCTAGAATAAGATACCAGATCCATGTAAGGAAAATAGACACTATAATTAAATAAAAAAAGTAAAAAGAGAAGATGTTTTTGCTAAAGCACTGGCAGTTCAAATGTAGGACAGAACTCCTCCTCAAAAATCATGTAAAGCAATGAGGCCACTCCGTATTTAAAGCCATTTTGTTTTTATCTATTGGGATAGTCACTTTACATCATACCAAAAAGACTGTATAACGAATACAAGTGTCAAGAATCAGATTTTTATGGCACAAAAGGAAGTTTTCCATTAACCTGCTTTCAGAGCTGTTAAATACATAATTGAAGACAAAGAAAACTAAGGCTATCACAAAATAATATTTGCATGACGACGTTAGTCTTTATTCAGCTTCTAAACTGACTCCTCCAGTCTGAAGATGGAGAAGAATCTTTCCACTAGTTTGTCTGGGTGATTTATTCTGGATGAAAAGATTCTTTTCCTACGTTTGACACAAATTTATTTTCTCATTTATATTGTTATTCAATGTTCACATAAGCTTTAACGTTGCACCTTACAATGTATGGAATTTCAGATGAAAATAAAACTCTACTCTTAACATAACCTTTTCTATAGCGTAAAAAATATTCTACGTGTTTAACTTACCAAGAATGTTAAGCACTCGCTTTGGGGGAAAGACTATTTTACGGATTTTTCAGTACAAACCCAACTGTTAATGATCTGTATAAACGTATCCCTGTTAAGTTGGGTGCCACCCAGGGTTCATCTTCTGCAACTACAGCTCCGACTACGGTACTTACAAGACAGACTATCTGTGCAGACAAGACAGTTTTTAACAACTGCAAATTTGAGATGCTGCTTACTTTTTATCCTCACTTCTCCCCTACCCCTCCACTCTGGCAAATTTACATCTTTGCAATAATGAGTGTTTTTCATTATCAAAATCAGTATAAAAATAGCAGCATGCTACTAGACACGAAAAGCAGACTCACCAGGCATTATGAATTTAAATGCAGATTTCTGCCTTTTATATTATCAAAATCTTTTTAAAGTTAACATCAAGGCAAGGGGTATAAGGACAGACACTGCATAGTACGATTCGATACTAATCCGAACTGGGTATTTGTATTTAATCAAAATCCATGATAGTTACAGGGTAAACAATTTTTATTTCAAAATACAAGTTTAACTGGAATTGTAGTGATGAAAGCAGAAGAGGGAAAAATGCAGTCTTTTACAGCCCGTGCCACTGTATCTCACTTACATCCAGAGGTAAAAGCTCTAATTGGTGGAGAGAGAAAATATTTGTGGCATTTCATTGAACCTTTGTGATAATCCAGCATTATCCATTTCTAAAGAAATATAAATACTTTAAAACAAACATTGAAAATAAATCCTTTTGATGTAACAAACTACACTCTTTACTGAGAATTTTCAGTCTTCTTAAAAGAAAGGGACTTCACCCAAAAAATAATCGAAATATCAATGTAGAACGATCCTTGGAGGAAAAAAGTCGGAATGTAAACCTCTGTTCCAAATTAGATCTGAAAAGCAAAAACACCACATCATGGATTTAATTCACATCCATTTTTCAACAAGCAACTCTGTCTTCACGCTATTTTTACGGTTCAACAGGAGACTTCCTGAACCCAGTACAGTACTTTTTTGGCCTCAGCTTATATCCTGTTCTCTTAACGTGTGACCAACGCCTCTCCTCTCACATGCCCACCACCACGGTTGGGATACTGTAGTTATGCAGGTGAGTGGTTCTGCCAATATAATTACGCGTAAATAGTACAGGGGTAAAGTAGCCCACGATTCTTAAAAACGAAGACAAAACCGAGTTTACGGGTAATTTCCCTAAGTAGTGACTATCCAAATTAACTTGGTGGCAAAATGAACCATTTTGTAGCCACAATTTTGACACAAACCACAAAGGCAAGTCTCCACCAAGTCTTTCACATTAACTATGACCTTGGAAGCTGCACTTCATTCTAGGCGGACTAGGATGATCCTCAGAGAGGTTATTCATATTTTATCTCTTTATGTCTTTTCCTTTCTTAAAGCATGATATTAATATTATATTGCATAGCTGCTCACTTAAATCCATTATCCCACACAAAGATCCATTAGTTTGCAAATTTTATTATTTCAATATTCCTACAGCTACTTATCACTTTGACATTTTACAATAGCCTCATTATTAAAAGCATGCAGTACTAGAAAGTGTTTCTAGTTTCAGTAAGATAAATCTCCAGTAAACTCAACCACTGACAGGTCCAAAGTGCAATTTTCAAAAGTCTGAAGAAAAAGTCATCAAACTTTGATATCTTTAAAATACTTGATCTAAGGCATCATATATTGAGAAGCTCAAAAAATCTCAAAATAATGTAAGCATTTAAAGGGAATTAGTCATATTGCCAACTCAGAGAGAGAAGACTAAAAAGATGAAGAATTAAAACATAATAATATACTTAGAACAGTCTATCCAATTAAGTTAACTCATTGGCTGAGTAAGTTACTACTTATCCTCTCAGCCAGTTGATCCTGCACACATTCATCTCTCAACTGCAAAATAAAGTGCATCATCTTAGAAACCATTTGCAGCAGATTCTATTTCTGCCATTTACTATGTAATTTGAATTGTAACAATTGTACCATTACAGTTTAAGAGTGTGCATGGTCAGTTATTACGGCTTAGTGATAATCTGTAAATTCAGGATTACGGTTAACTTCAGTAACCACCAAGATGCAGCTTTTAATGATTTTTATGTAAACAAAACTGGAGGCTTAAAGTCTTTGTTTTGTTAAAACCACAAATTCCTTAATTATTTCTGTAGTTATTATTAGATACCGAGGATGTTAAAACTACAGACGCGTGAATACGTGAAACCCACACGTATTCATGCAGTTCCCCAAAACACCCATGTGCCCTGTGACCCGTTCCAGCAGCTGGTGTCACATCAGCAGCTCATGGCCCACCCTGCCTGGGCCGAGCTGGCCGCAGCTGCCCTATGTGGCACACAGGAGCCAACCCACCAGCCTCCCCGCCTGCTCCTTGACAGGTCTTTCTCGCCTACTGTGCAGGGGACGCAAGGAAATCCTACTAGTCTGCCAAACCTTCCGGTATCATCTATTTTGCTTTCCATCGCAAGCCTCTTGTAAGGAGCTTACACTTGAGAGAGCAGTCCTGAGGGCTACGTTCAGTTCCTTCAGTACAAACATACCCAGCTACATCCACGGGTGCAGTCATCAGCTAGTGTAACTGCCACCCCTCATGCACGTGTGCACGTACACACACACACACACGAACGCTGCAACATAACTCAAGCTCTTTGGGGTCAAACGACTTTGATTTTCTTTTAAGCATCTTAAGGGTAATGAGAAGACTGCTCTCCATGTATGTTTGAATAGTATGACACTAAGCATGCTATTTGCTTAGAGGTCAACAACTGCAGGACAGTGAGAACAGAAAGGTGGCACGCGTACACTTTCTGAGGCAGTCTCTGAGAAGGTGAGCTATTCCGAACATCAATGTGTTATTTTTCTTGCTCTAAACCAACGAAAAAACAGCTTATTGCCAAAGATGACAGTTTCAGGCATATGATACAAAATACACATTTACTACTTACGTCATCAATATCTTCATCATCATCTCCAATATCATCAAACTGGATCTCATCATCATCTCCAGGACCAAATGTGTCTGTTTCATTGATTTTAGCTAAGAAGGAAATTAGAGCAGTTAAGGAGCGCACTCACACGAAGTCAAGACAGACTGAATATTCTTGTCCAATGTGAACACCCAATTTGAAGTGAAAAGACTCTTACCATGTTCAGGAAGCTCCCCATATGCTTTCAGACTTCTGGCTTCATCTGCATTGTATTTTAGAATAACATCAGCCTTGTTATCCTAAATAAGAATTTATTAGAATTTATTAGTCATCTATGAAGGAAAAAACCTCCCTATTAACCCCAGCAGACTAGTTAACACCTGAATTATTTATAGAAGAATAACAGAATAACATCTATATTATTTACAGAAGAGTATCTTGTTCCTCCTTCCCCTCAAGTTCCTTTAAATCTGAAGTAAAAAAATGCTCATTTGTAGAATATCTAAATTTCTTATGGGCGATAACTTAATTTTCTCCTATTATAAGCAGTTTGAGAAGTTTAGTTTCATGCCTTTGAAATTAATCTTTCTTCAGAGAACTCGCACAGTGAGGTGCTTGATGGTAAGTCAGAAAGTGTCAGAACTTTCTAGTTTTAAGTAGTTTAATATATACAGTAAATGATAGTATCTTAAATGTTTTACAACTCTAACGTATGTTTCAGAAGCAGAATCTATCTGCAAACAACATATGACAATGCAAACATTCAAGAAAAAGCATTTACCTAATGAAAATTTGACACCTATTTTCCATTAAACTTTACATTAGTTAAAATTATGTGACTCCATTTTTTGAATTTTAAGTAGAAACTAATCACTGACTAATTGGCCTCTTAACGTAAAAGCCTAAACATCAAGGCTCCAAAATCCCAATTACCAAAAATTCAGATTATCACAATAAGATGTTTGTTGCTTGGCTCGCTCTCCCTTATATCACAGGATTCAAGCATCAGACAGCTACACCTGGAAAAAAAAGGTCAGGCGTGATGCCAGTGAGCACCTTCACTCACAAAATCTCAGGGTGCAATTTAGGAGAACAAGTTGAACCAGAATTTGTCATCTACTCATGACAACCCTTCCATAATACATGGAAACGAAAAGTCATGATTTAGCACAACCAATGACAAATTCAAAGAAAGTTAGACAGGAATTTCCTCACACTACCTGCTGCAATTTAACATTAAATAAAGCTGTTTGTAAGATATTCTTCATTGGCAAATTACACTGTATTTTTACCTGGTAGTCTCTTAAGCCAACCAATATAATATCAGATGTGTTTATCCAAACCTGAAAGAGAAAACATCGTTATATTTCAGGAATCCAACTTTTACTGTATAATGCAAGAGCCAAACAGCACATCTAGGTTTTCTGAGAGACATGATACACTTCACTAGAGTCACCATTTTCACCTTCTAACTAGTAAACCAGAAATATCCAATTTCATATTTTAACAGCAAAACCAAGGTCATAAATACTCATAGATACGTTGTTTCACATGTTACAGAGCTATTACTATGGCAAATCAAACTTCTTTGAAGAGCATCTAGACAACAAGGTCATTACTAAGTTACAACTTCTTAGAAAACAGAAATAATGCATCAAGCCACCACCCTGTGAGCTGAGCTCCACAAAGGTAAAAATGAAAAAAAACCCAAAACCTGATGAAGAGGGTGATGGACAAGCACAGTGAAAAGTTTAGGAAAATGAATGGAGTTGTTTCTGGTAAGTTACTATGCTAATCAGTCAAACCAAAGCCAGAAGCCTGCAAAACAGGACATGCTAATTCAAACGCACAAGATAGTTCTATCCCACGTCAGCTTGACTTTTTTCAGAGATGGAATGTATATCAGTTGAGAAGATTTCCTTTCTTTTAGACACATGGACTAACTAAGTGATGCTTTCTGTAGCAAGAAATGAATTCTGCAGCACCTAGCATTTATCTACGCACATTCTCCATCACCTTCAGCAGTTTATTGCAGTGTATTGCAGGCAGCTAAGAGGGGCTCATACCAATACCAAGATACATGCACTCCAAAAAAAAGACAGGAGGAGCAATCCAGAACAAACACAGCAAACGTCTGTTTTTATTGAGAACAGACTGTCTATCTGAGAGGACCTCCTCCAGAGGACAGAAAGCTGTCAAGACTGCAAACGTACATCTGGCCTCCCTGAAGGTACAAATTTTTGCAGAGCACCTTTGCATGACAACATTTTGGGAACCAATGGCCAGTGAAATAATGGCATCTGAGGTGCCTGTGGGAAGCTATGAAGAAACTTTCCCAAACCACCCTTATTGAACTATTCTCAAACAAGTCACCCACTGAGAAGATGACTATGATCATCCAGTTCCTTCACAGATCAAACTAAGCGGGATATCAAACCTTGATTCTTGCCAGTTTTGGGAAATAGCATACAAAAGAGGTGTCTTTGGACAACCCGTTTTCACCTTCATTTTCCTATGCTGGTTGTCAGTCTTCACGTTAACAGAAGTTCTGCTAAGCTAAGCACTGATCTAGTCTCAGATATAACATGCTGATTTTTCGAATCACAGAATCATAGGGTTGGAAGGGACCTCTGGAGATCATCTAGTCCAACCCCCTGCCAGAGCAGGGCCACCTTAGAGCAGGTTGCACAGGAACCCGCCCAGGCGGGTTTTGAATGTCTCCAGAGATGGAGACTCCACCACCTCCCTGGGCAGCCTGTTCCAGGGCTCTGCCACCCTCAAGGTGAAGAAGTTCCTCCTCATGTTTAGGTGGAACTTCCTATACTCAAGTTTATGCCCATTACCTCTTGTCCTGTCACTGGGCACTACCGAAAAGAGCCTGGCCCCATCCTCCTGACACCCTTTAAGTATTCACAGGCATTTATAAGGTCACCCCTCAGCCGTCTCTTTTCCAGACTAAAGAGATCCAATTCCCTCAGCCTTTCTTAATAAGAGAGGTGTTCCAGTCCCCTAATCATCTTGGTAGTCCTATGCTGCACCCTCTCCAGCAGTTCCCTGTCCTTCTTGAGCTGGNTAGTCATCAGGTTCCCAGACTACAATTAGGGACCTTCTTAATATTTCATATATACATACAAGTTTATAGAATACAAAAAAATTCTTATTTCACAAGGAGACAAAAACTCTCCCCTGAAACATAAATATCCAAAGGCACCCCTTCAACTACGTGCTTCACTCAAAAGTCAAAGGCTGCCTATTTTTATGCCGGCAATACAAACAGAAGTACAAACTAGTTTACCATCAAAACAGCAGCTTAAGATATTAAGAACAGTAGAAAAATTAACTTTTGTAACTAGCTACATATGTAAATTTTTACAAGTATGTATCATGCATAATGCCACTGTTCTCTATTACAGTGCTTCAGAATTACCTTTTTTCTTAGTTTCCCTCTAATATGACATAACCTCTTCACACCATCAAAACATAAGGCCTCCAATCTTCCATTGCCTAACATCTTGATCACCTGGGCATACTCTGAAAGACACAGTAACACATAACAAAACTTCTAAACAAATATAGCTTCATGAAACAACCAGTACTTTTGCCAGTGTAACCAAAATCTGCTGAAACATTTTATCAAACATGACTAGCAGAGAGTAGCTCTGATCACCCACACAGGCTGCTCAGTGTATCACAGCTTTTGTTACCATTGTTGATGTTAACATTTTCAAACACTGCTCATTCTCGGTTGTACCCATGTTTTTGTTCCCTTTGAATTACTTATTACAGACAATTTTTAGGCCTATCAAGTCACACTCAAAGTTTGAAAGTTTATCACAGCCTCACAGTTCCTGTCCTAATGGACAAAAATCTTGTGCTACCACAGAGGGAAGAGGAGAAAGCTGCACATCCTGTATACCCCATTGATAGACTGAATCCCTTTTGCAGAGCTCTGTGGAAAAAACCCCACTGTTCTTGAATGGACGTGTTCTGGTGGTCTCAGAAACTGTCTGCAAGGCAAGCATCGGGCTTCAGCTGAAAACTGTGAAGCTTCTCTCCAACACCCACTCTCAATCTCTCACCTTGTATTTAATCTCCATCCCTCACTGAGTTCCAGAAATCACTACTGAAGTACTTCACACGTGCTATTAAAGTTTGCAGCATAAACGCGTTACCATTTAACTAAAAAGAATTAGAATTAACTAATTAGAATTAGAAGAAAAAGCCTGTAAGAATTATAATATTATTATTATAAAGCTTGAAAGAATTCTAGCGTTATTTGACCACCCATACTACCCAGGAAAAAAAAATTTCTCAATTAGCCAGAGCTGTATTTCAATATTCTCAAATCTTTCCTTAGCACAGGCTAGATAGTCCAACACAAGACCATCAATAACTGAGATGATAGCTTCATTAAGTAGATTTTGCTTGGGAGTGGCAAAAGATTTTAAGTTTTATAGGTGCATCAAAATAAACTCCTTTTTTTGCTTACAACTGTCACAGAATAATCTTAAAAAATGAGTTCAGGAGTCACTTCTTTTACAGCGATTTAAGTTAACACTTTTCCTGTATTTCTAATAAACCGATTAATTGGTCACTAGGCAAGTACTCGCATACATGTGAGCAACCACAAGAGTGTGACACACAATACAGGGAAAGCCAAAAGGGAGGTGAGCTGTCACCAAAAGGCCGGGGAGAGCAGTCACTACCCTCCAGCTGAACACTCCTGTGGCTCACTTTACCTGACAGCATCCAACTAAGGACCTTACCTATTGCTCCTGTTTTGATAATTGTTAGATGTCTCAACCCAGGAACCAGTTCAACCAAACCATCAGGGGACAGCGGAAGAACAGTGAGATGTACTGTTCTGCCAGGTCAGCGACTTTGGAACGCTTGTTAAAGGGTCCAAGAAATGTTACAGTCGGTATAAAACAGACAGCGTGATCGTGCACCTGAGAAACAACCAGCAACTGCTGGCAACACTGAACTACACCAGCTAAGCCAGCTACTTACAGACCCTCACACAGAGCTGCTCTAGGGACTTCTAGGGAATGTTTACATGCGTACTGTATTATACACAGCAGCATAATAAGGTCAAGAAGAGGCAAGCTTCATTCTTAAGTGGCGAAGCTACTTAGTTTCTCTTTCCCTAATGTCTTCCTCCTACACTCAATGTGTCATTTAGAATTCAAATCCAACCCTAATAAGAATACCTCTCTTCATTCCACAATACCTTTATATTTCTCAGACATCCAGATGTTTTCTTTGTGTATCAACTTTGAGTACACATCACTTACAATGTTTGACTGAAAACAATGGCATTGCCACGCTATAGGAAAAAGAAACTCACCTTGCCCATCTTCCTTGAACACCAGTTCTCTTTTTTCTGATTCATTCTCATTCTTACCTCGTCGCCTATTTTTACCTCCTTTGCCTAAATTAAAAGGGAGAGGGGGAAAAAAAAGCATGTGTTACTATCTGTGAATACAATGAGTGAAATAATCAGACTTATGGGGACTTCTGTGCTTGTTCTCTATATGGCTGTTTTGAATATCCTAACCAGATCTAGATTTTTTTGCTTGCTTTTAATATTGCTAGCTGTAAATTCTTAACTGAGTAGTAACATAGCAATTAGAAGATTAGAGCCTCCACTATTTAAGATCTCCTGGTTGCTCTAGAGTGACAGTAGCCTTCAACAGGGATTTGCACAAGATCGCCATTTTCAGTTTTTGCGACTGCTGTTACCAAACATCTCATAAAGAACGGTGGGACAGCCTGATGCGGGCAGCCGCCAAGGAGCAGGGGAGTAACTCGAGGGGTTACTCTAGTGCCGAAATCCCTGAAATACCCAGGGGAAAGCTTATGCTCTAAGTGATGATGTCCCTTTTTAAAAGGCACACACGTGGCAGCAGGATTAAGCACCCTTCCACGAAAACGCAGCAGAGCGGATCATACTGTTCAGAATAAAAAAGAGCTGTTCAAAAGCTGCTCTTCCTTTCCTCTCACCCTTTCTAAGAAGAAGCACAAGAGTCCCTTCAGCGGCGGGATGGAGGAAAAGGGGGGAAGCCGCGGGCCCCAGCGGGCGCACGGCGGCGGGGGGACGCACACCCGGCCGCCTCTGACAGCCAAACGCCGCCGCGGCCTCCCCCTTCCCGGCCGGACAGGCCCCAGACGCGCCTCNGGCAGCGCCGCCTCTGCGCATGCGCCTGGCAAACCCGCCGCCCGTCTCCTTCAATGGGCGCCCCCAGCGGCGGGCCCCGCGCCATTGGCCAGGGCTCCGCGCCGGGAGGGCAGCGGCGGCCAATCAGAGGCTGCGGCAGTCGGGGGTGGGCGAGCTGGGCCGGGACAGCGGGGGCGCCGATCGCACCGAAACGTGGCCGCGGAGTTTTGGGGTGACCCCCTCCCTCCCCACTAAAGGACGGTGGCGGCGGCGGGAAGTGGCGTGCTGCACCCCCTCCCGCAACCCCCCCGCCTGCAGCTGCCGCTCTGCCCCCCGGTCCTTCTCGGGGAGGAAGGACGCTTTCAGAAAAGGTTACGCAGGGGAGGGTAGGAAGTGAGGCAAGGTGGTAGCACCGGGCCCCTCTATGATGCCGACCTCCCTTTTCTTCCTTTCCGGAGGTTTTCCAGGGCCGACAGATGATCCAGGTTATCTGAAAATCGATTTAAATCAGTGTTGGGGCAGGCGAGATGCCCGGAAAGGGGAGGGTTGCCCTCGGTAGATGAGCGCTGTCCTGGATTCCTGCCGTGATTTGTTCTGCCCCTCGCCTGGCTGCCTTGGCCCCGCTTGGCAGCACGATGGGTACCACAATCACTGTACTCCTATGTAAACCACACAAACTTTTAAAACCACTCCATCTTTTCCAGGTGGCAAGGCTGAGAAGAATCACCCTCCCAAGCTTCCAAGTTGGGTGAGCTGCAGAAACACATGGGCATGTTGTTTATGGAGTACTTACGCATATATTCTCATTTTTCAAATGCTTAAAGGTTCATTAATGATCAAACATGCCTCTGTTTTCAATGTCCAGAGTGATGCAGGCATCACAAGTATTATTTAGCAGCCTCCATTTAAGTTTGACTTTACATTTGACTGGGGTCATGACAGGGCATTGAAATACAATATTCTTGGACTTTGGTCTTGCTGTGTCATATATCGGGTCTATAGCACCTACTCAATACACGTGTTTTTCCATCAGCTCCCTATTTACCTTACTAATAGCGATCTGACTAAATATGCTGTAACATACTGACGTTTTTACTGACAAACACCGGCTTATTAAAAGCTTTCCGGCTGCAAAGGCACACTGGGTAGTTCAGTGTTAGCGATGAACAAACAGCAACTTATTTATAAACGAGCAGAACAAATGATTAACCAAAAAAGCACTTGAAGATGTTTGAAAGTTTATTCATAGTAGAAATTTTGATTTCTTTTGAAGACTACAAAACCTGCCATTAGACAGGAGTACAAGCGATGAGATCTTTCCAGAACTGTTCGTAGTTACATCTGGAACAGTTCTAATTACATATTAATAGCATGATTGAAACATTTCCTAGATCAGACTCTGAATAAAACAATCATTTAAAGTATTCAGTACAACTTTATTTTTATTTTTTTTTACTAGCATTTCAGTTCTATGACAGTAGTGCCGAGCATCTAACAGATGCTATCGTGATGGTCTAGAACAAGGTACAATGCCACTGATTTCCTGGAACGGTACCTTAGGCTCACTTACATGTCATGCTGAGAAAACTAGTATAAAGTGTGATTGTATAGAACTGTAGAAAAATATTTTATCTGTGATTTTGTCATTTTTTAAAAATGTTTTAAGTAGACGCTCCCCCCCCCCCAACTAGGTTGCAAAATAATTACATCCCTCATAAGTACACCTTCCCTTTGATTAGGTCACGAGTATCAAGATAAAGCTAATCATTTACATCATTTTCATAAGTGAAAATTCATCTATTAACCATTGCTGCTTACTAAGGACCAGCATATTTTGCACCCTTTCCTTCCAATAATAGAAAAGCACAGCTTTAGTTGGTACACCACATTTACAAAAAGCAAAACACACACACACAAAATCCCAGACACGTCAATCTATTTTCTTATGCCCTTGTCTCTTTAGAAAAAAGTTTTAAATAGTCTCTTGAAAAACTCCTTGTAAGTTCCATTCAATGTTATGGTGATTACGAATAAAGAACTTTGCCCTTACTGGATATAGATGGCATTTAATGAGTATTGCAACTACTCTCTTCCCTCTGTTCTCTCAAGCACACTAAGTGGTAATTTCACACACACAAAAAAACCCCAAACATGGCCTACATATAGAAAAAATTCACCTGTCTCCGCAGTTCTTTTTTATCCTCTATGACTGTGTATCCTAGAGTCACTCGCTACGCTCTGCAGACCAACAAGCAGTCCAGCAATGAATTTACATGGTGTGTCGTATATACTCGCATTCTGATAGAAAGGGGCTGGGATTCAAAGAAGCATTACATGGATTTCTTTATGGCTTCTAACAACTGCAGCTACAAAACATGAAAATGAATATGAAAGTTGTGAACGTGGATCCAAAACAGGGGGTAAGGTACATAAAACCCTGTGAGCCTAGCCTGTAAAATATACCTCCTGTATAGACGGGCCCTTTATACCTTGGGTTTATAAAGTAACTTAAAAAATAGAGCGGACCTAGACTTCAACACATTTGAGTTACCTTATTAGCATTTAAAACGTTCATCCTGTGCTGCTATACACGGGACATGGTAGCAACATCTGTAAAGTCTAGACTAAATGAACAGCTTGCTTGAGAATATAGATACACCAAATTCAGGAGTTAACTTTGCTTCACTATTTGGTTAATGACCAGTGAGCTTGAGGGCCTCAAAATACATCTAAAATAAAATTACTGAAAGTACTTTTATATTATTTTAATACAGATATTGCCAATAGCGACGCAGCTTAACACTTCCTCCTTTTGGTCTGTTCTTTGCCAGGTACCTATAGATACACACGGACAACACATGAGAAATTCCTCCCTGAACCGAAACGCCATTATTGACACCCTAGTAAGTGCTGGCATCCCTTTATTTCAATAGTAACGGTTTTAAATCTTGTCAGTTGACTAGACACGACAGTCTTCAGATTAACCCATTTAAAAGCTGCTCCAGAAAGCATGGTTTCTAGATTTTGATGAGCCTAACTTGCGATCACTCACAGAACTGAAAGTATGTTTTCTGAAAGGTAAGGTTTTGCTAAATTTCTTTGGAACTGCAGACGCTGTCAAAGAAAAATTAAAATGGCCTTTTTCTGTCTCTAGTTAAAGATGTTTCCTGAAGGAAGGGCAGATGCATCTGCACAGCTAAAGGGAACTTCAATGCTAGAGCACCAAGTAAGGGAAAAATGCTAATTGCTTGCAAGAGCTGTGCATTCAGATTTCTGAGATCTATGGTAATTTCAGAATCCTTGTTCATAAAAGCAATTCATTAACAATTATACAATGGATTAAATATTTAACAGATTTTTAAAGGCAATATAAGTGGGATCCTTTGCAAGCCTAACAAAGGAAGCTCACCAAGGAACTCTGAAACACTTGTGGCAGAAGGAATGCTCTCAAATTCATTTAGAGCAAATCTGTGATGTCATAAAGATGATTCCCCCTTTCAACAAACCTCTGATGATTTCAGGGAAAGTAGCAAATTAATCACCAAAACAGAAATTTAATACCACTAAATCAAGAAAATACCTTCTTATGCGAAACAAAATTGCACCTTTTAGTTTTTAAATGGTATTGTTCATACAGAGCTGTTCACCCAGATCCATATTTATTGAAGCTTGAATTCCCAATAGCCATTTTCATACCTGGAATGAGTTGATGTAGCACACCATTTTGGTGGAGTGGGACACTCGCTGAATTCAAACACATTCCAGTGCACCTTCTCATGTGGGTAATTTGATCTTTCAAGACTAGCTGTCAAGATGTGCCTTTAATTACTTAAGACACCAAGAAGCCAGAAGTATTAAAAGTTTATATCAGTATTTAAAAATGAGTCTTTCACCCTCATTACAAACTTGCTTCCATCTGGGGGAAAGTGAGAACACTGACTCTGAACAGCCTTATTTTACCTGTCTGGGACAACGCTATTTCCATGGTAAATTATAACGACCCTTTTCTAACCCCAGACAGATCCGAATGACTCTCCTCTCATTTTGCTTTAGCCGCCAATTAAAATTATCAGAAAATAACTGACAGAACATTAGATCCATCAGTTTTGCCTCCCCAATAAATGCAGTTTAAACCTACTTTTTGCAGGCTTCTGCTTCTTAGCAGACAATATGTTTTGCTTTATCTTCAATGCTGCCTTTTTTCTTATAATGCCAACATTCACTGAACAAATCCTTTGCAGCTTAAACAAAAGTCACATAACAGAGATAAAATATTAACAATGGATTATAAGAATAAACAATATAGAAATGTCCTCTATCAGAAAGTATTTAGCAATGATTCCTGAGTCCAGAGATTAGATGGGAAAGAATAAAAGGGAGAGGGGAGGGGGGAACAAAAGACAGAGTGAGATATGGAAAAAGTTCTCTTTTCTCTGGGTTATATTACCTATTGTATATATAGTATGGTGAGAGATCCACTGTTTACATTTTGAATACTATAAACAGTATCCTGATTTTCATAACATGACATGCAACGTCAAAAACATGGAAATGTAGAAAAGACATAGGCAAGGAGAAATACATATTCATAGTATTACATTCAATAGCTGTTTAACAGTCAGGCTTCTTTTAGAGCTGTCCAACAACACTGATTAATCCAGGTGAACTGTTTAATCAGCCTTAATTGTCAAAATGATTAATAATATCTAAGTAAAACAAGGCATGTATACATTAAAGAAAACAGCACGGAAATGTACTGCTTGTGAACTGTTTACAAAAACATACAAAATGTTGGATGGCACAAAGTATATAGTGCTAATATAAACAGATTGTTTAAGCTAAGTGCTTAACATAAACTGTCCATCTCTACCTGTAACAAAGAATATCTTAGGGGACAAAAAATATTCCTTATAAAAATAATGCTATGTGGTGCAGAGTGCTTTATTCAGTGTATTTTTGACAGAGGTGGCATTCATAATTCTTCTGGTTTATTCAATCGTGAACATGATCGTTTTCATTGTATTTCCACTTGTCACTCCATTTGAAGCTCCAGTAAGATCAGTAACTTGCCATCAACAGTTTAAAGCGAGAATAGATGAAAGCAGTAGCAGCAGCAGGAGCAGCAGCATTATAGGTACCAGCTGGGACAGAGTGTGCTTGCAGGTATCTGTCAGATATGTGCTACCTGTCGCCATGATTTGTGCTATCATCTTATGCCGTGGTACCAAATATCTGGTTGAGGTCACTTCACAGGGCTGTTGAGGTAATTTTTTTTATACCTCTCCTCTGAGCAAGAGTAGAACGGCCGACTGGCTCCAGAACAGGTGACTGATTACGATTCAAAGCAGAGTAAGTTGCTGCCATTGCACCCTGTGGGGCAGAGGAGAAAAAAAAATTAAAAATAACAGAACCAAGAAGAGCACATTGTGACTGATGCACATGCTAGAGATCACACAGAGCCAAGTGCCAGAGGTTCTGAATGAGTTTTAACTTTCAGTCTACTTTCATCTACAAAACAGAAACATACCACCGCGTTACTCCACATATCAGCAGTGTTTGGATTCAGTGTGGTTTTTTTAGGGTAAAAAAATAGTTCTTCAGATCAATCTGAAGCAATTTTACCTTGCTTAAAAAACCAAGCCCAAAGTGCTAAATTAAGTTCTCTCTCCATGCTCTGTGAAATAGCTGGGGACTGAAACCCCTATCAATGGGCTGTCTCTGCTTATCATTTATATAATCATTTCAGTTTTCAACAAAATATTTAAGTTGCCCACATTACTCGTCACATGAAGATTTATGTAAGAAAAAAAAAATGTTAGAAAGTTGTGAGCTGTGGGATCAGAACTGCCCCCTCTTTCCACTTGTGTTTTTGGATGCTAGACATTTCTAATAGCTGACTCAGAGAGATTGTTAATTATATTCCTCAGATCCCTTTTATGTTGCATGGCAGAGATTCTTCGATGTAGGACTGAAGCCAGGGTGGAATACAGAGAAAGAGAATTCAATTATTTTTTACTTCTCTCTGCTTGTTCAAAGTGAAGAAGTTTATCAGGGTCAAAACCAGATTTTTCAGACAGAATGCATGACACTAAATTAATTAACATTGCCTTTCGGACTTCTTTTTAGCTTATACTGTGATCATGGAGTATACTGTTTTCTTTCAGTCACTGACGATTAACCTCCTCTGAAACTGTAAAATTAGCTAAATTAGCTATTTTTCATCTCCCCTGTAGTCACCTGACAACATTTTCACTATCAGAAGCACGATTTCTTCTATGCCAGTTTCTTAAGGAAGTTAAGCCTCCCAGTGTCAGTCCAACAAATTTCAAACCTAAGAAAATAAAAGTCCTTTTGAAATGTATTAGATTTATTCTCCATGACTTCATAGCTTAGTGCGACTCCCAGTTGTAACAACTTTTAAATAGTATTTTGAGGAAACATATGCCACAGTAACTTTTGTTTTAAATTCTTTTGTTTACACTAATTTTGTCTAAAAAGCAAGCTTAACAATTATCTATTTACCTTCACTAAATGGGGAGCATCCTGCCTGTTCAGCTGGTATTGAGGCAACTGGTCACAGTGAACTATCCAGGGGTGACTAAGAACTTGGGCTGCAGTCAATCTTTGATGCGGGTCAACATGAAGCATTTTCGAAACAAGGTCCTATCAATAACATATAAAAAGTCAATTTACAAAGAGTAAAACTTCAGCTTTAAAGCAGATTACAGTTCAAACCTGAAGATTTTAGAGGTATAAGAATACAGTTGTAATGTCAGTTTGAAAGAGCTGAAAAACTGCCCAGCAATGCTAATACTATGTCTTTTCATTATATGACTCAATGGATGTTTGGTAACGTAAGAGGAAAGTGTCCAATTTAGTTAGGCAAAAGACACAAACATAAGAGCATGCACTTTGGGCTACAGTAGAGGCCCCACTACACCAGTATTGGTTTTTTTTTCCTAACAGTGACAAATAGCAGATATTTAAGGAAATGAGTATTGAAAAAAGAATAATTGAGAAAATATAGATGATCTTTCTCTTCACATGTTTCCCCAGTGTCTAACAACCTTTCGACAACTGTACAAGTTGAAGGTTGAATTTTAGTACCCCTGCTGGCCATAAAAGAACCCTTAGTGATTTTTATCTCATTCTCTCTGAACTCATTTTGCTGCTTATATTTTTGTTTCCCCCCCCCCCTNCACAATTAAGTTGTGAACCACATGAACAGGCAGTTAATTTCTGTTTGTTTTTTAACTTCTGCAGAATATATTAATGAAAAAAGGAATGAGTCTTTTCTTCTTTGTATCATCAGTGAAATTATCTCTTTTGTCTGTCACATCAGTCAACTCTGCTGAGATGAAACACCATATTCTGTGTACTCTCTTTAGATGGAAGTGTCTCTCAACATCTGGAAAGATTTTCAGCTTTGCTTTAGTACATCCTTTCCTACAACCTTTTCAACTTCTATTTTCTCTTTCTCAAATTACGGTAGTGAGAAATGCACACAACACTCAAGACACTGAAACCAAATTTATACAGCAGCATAGTATTTTGTAGATGGCTTCAGATGTCAGTCAGTAAGGGTAAAGCACAAATAATATTTCTACATTAAGCAATTGCCTGTGGAGAAACACATTGAGTTGACTACAACTGGATTTAAGATCATTTAAGTTACATTAGCAACACCGGACATTTTCATATAAAACATTCTTTGTTTTGTAATTCAAATTAAGAATTTGAACATAAAGATAATATTAAAAGGAATCTATGATTATTTTCATAGCTGACAGGTTTTGGTTCATTCTAGAGTCTCAAGTACAACTGAACAGAATGGCACTGAAGGACGAAAAAGCTGATGCTACCAGATTAGTGTAAACATGTTATTCTAACAGGTTGATTTGTCAATCAAATGAATGACATGATTTGTAGGAAAATGGTTGAGTTATGAGAACAGTACATTAGAAAACACATCAACAATAGCAAGAAAGAGCACAATCTATGTAAAAGATTTTTTTAAAATATAGCACCTTACTGGAGCTGCACAGAAGGGGCATAATGGATATTGCACAATTCAGTTTAGACTCCATTTGCTGTAAAAAATGTACTTCCAAAACAATTGTCTAAAATTTTTACCTTGTACAAAGAGAGCAAAAAGAAAGTATAGTACTTCAGTGGTTTTTGTTTTGTTTTTTTGAGTAGATATGACATTCTTAAGGACTAAAAGTTCTTAAGGTACTTAAAAGAATAACCTGCTCAAATCCTACTGAAGACTATGAGATAAATTGTCTTGGGTAACTCCGAAGAACTGATTCAAACAGAAAAGTGTGAAAAACTACTTATTTTTCTAGCCTGAATCAGTGGAGCATATGGTAACTATCACAATATTTTCATTAGCCTGATTTAGACTATCTGTATGATTTTTGAATGTCATGCTTCCACATGAAGTTTTTTTACAGCATTTCTGATCATGGATGACTGCATGTGTGTGAATACTGATATATACCCTGTATTTCTTAGGACACTTGTTAACGGCTACACTATAAGGCATGTCTGTTTTTCTTCTACATGCAAGTGTCTGTTGAAACACAAAAGGATCATAAATAGTAAACAAACTTCAAGGTACATAAAGGATCAGTATTTTAAAGTAATAATAATGGGTGTAACGTACCAAATCATATATAACATATACATTATAAGCAACATGTTATGTAGCAATCAATTTCTCAGCCCCCAAAGGACAAAGTAAATGTACTTGCCTTAGCTGTATCTGAAACGGTATTCCAATAACCACCGCTGAGAGAGAACTTTCCACTACCTATTCGGGCCAAAATCTCCTCTGGGGTATCATCAGGACCATTTGCAAAAGGAGTGTAGCTGTTTAACCAAACAAATTCAACGTTAGTAACTTCCATAACCTGGACCTTAACAGTTATTATAAATCTGATCATAATATTCAATGAATTCAACATAATGTGTAGCCGTAAAAAGAAATTATTCTTAAGACATGAAAAATGCATGGCACTGGCTACANNCATGGCACTGGCTACAGATGTGTTCTTACTGGATGTATTCCCTCTATAATGGGTCTGAAAATCAGATTTTACCTCCATCAGTCTAAGTCCTGGTGGTTCCTGAGTTACAGAAAGTATTCCTTAAGCCTTCATATTTTAGTGAAATTACAAAATTAAGTATGAAGACTTTATGAGGAGTCTGAAAAAGAGTAACTGTGGTTTTGATACTAGAGGAAGGAAGGTGCAGCAAGTTTTCCTTGCTTCACTATAAACGTTCTTGCTACTAGAATATCCACAACCAAAAAGGAGTTATATTTAAAACTAAGTATGTTTGTCACTTATTTATTTTAAAATGCTATAATGTCTCTGATGGTGTTAACTCTTAACCAAAGTGGCAATCTGAATAATTCAGCATAAAAAAATAATCTATTTTGCAGGTGCAACAGCAACTATCTTTTGAACCTGTGGAACTACAGTTGGATTTATTATTCACCACCTTTTATACAATTAATTTCTATTACATATAAAAATGCATTTCTAAAGCATTTATTACATCCTAACTGCATCACTTCAAACTATCCAGCAGCTGAATTTTGCATACAATCATGCTTCAATGCATTGCAATTACATTTGCAACATGCATCTCCTTCAACACATATGCTGCTTAATCAGTTAATTTTCACACGAAACAATCAGCTCTTACTCCTAAATCACCATAAAGCAGAAATTAAACATCTAAAATAGAT
>VXBO01013819.1:0-12674 GCA_013400135.1 Rhinoptilus africanus
GCAGGCACAGGGACTTTGTGGGGAGTATTTGGGATTTTTCTCAGCAGAAGGTGATGTGCAGAAATCTTTGGGTACTTTAGTGCGCATGAGTTACTTTTCACTGCATGAAATTCCTCCTCTTACCCAAGCTGACTTTGTGGTAACGTAGAAGAGAGCTGTGGTCTGATGTAAGGTAAAACACTGCTTTGTTTCAGAATGGCAAGTGGCTGGAAAGTCATGCTCAGGACTCAGTGCCTCCTCCTGGCTCAAGGCGGAAAGGTGGTGAATTATCACTGGGGTCATACTGGGCTTGGTGGTTTGTGACTGCAGGTGCTGGAGCCATCGGCAGAGAGGACGAGTGAGGGAACCTGTTTGCAGAGAGGGGCTGCTGCAGGAGGCAGAGCCATTTCCTCCACGTCGGGCATGGTGAGTTCCTCCTTCGCCTTCAAGAAACCTGGTTCCTCTCAGCTTCCCACTCCCATCCTGCCCACCGTCCCTCAGACGTTTCTTTGTGTTGAAGTTATCCTAGTGACTTTTCCATCGGGGTTTAAGGACAGGAATACGCTGGGGACTCATCGCCCAGATAACCCAACGCTTAAACCACGTTCTGTAGAACAGAAACTGATGAGTGGCCTGGCCCCTGGCTCTGCTCACCTGCGCGCAAGAGGCTCCATCTTCTGTCCCAGTGTTCTGCAGTGTGCTTGAATTCTGTGTTTTGTACTGTGTAAGTTCAGGACTACTGCACACTTTTGGTTCCCAGAATGAACATTGGAAGGGCCGTCAGTGAGGCAGCAACGTGTCCTGAGTTGCTGCACGGAGAAAGCAGGGAATAGCTCATTTATTCAGCAGCAAGAAGCTTGTGGTCTCTATAATTAGCCGTTAGTCTTGGTTCCCCTTGCAGTGGCAGTAAGGCTACAGAAAATGAGTTTCAGCTGATTTAGCACAGGTATGTGAAAATAGCTTTAAATTGTATGGCCAAAAACCTGAGGTTTCTAGGTTTTTTTCTCAGTGCCTCAGAGCAGTACTTGTGCAAATTTAGCCTTTAGTGTTTGCAGGTTCTTCCGTGACCAGTAGGAAATATAAAATGATTGTATCCAAATTAAGAACTCTCACAAGCAGTGACAGCTTGTCATCTCCAGAGGAAAAGCTTTTATAAGGGTAAATAATGATGAAAATAGTAAAAATAGTAATAGATAGTGATAAAAATAATTAACAGGGCTTTTATTGTTGTGGAGATGGGAGAGCTGGCAAAGTGACCTTTGTGAAGTGACCAGCGTCTGTGCCCTGGCTGTGGGTGAGGAGCATCCCCAGGGATCACCTGGGGAATGGCTAATACACTGCAAATTGCTCCTTGGCTCACTGCTCCCCGCTTCCCTGGGCAAAGAAATCCTTGGGCAGCTGTTTCCTGCTGTCACACAGCATGGCAATGGGGGCTGTCTCTTGCACTGTTGCTGAAGATCAGGTTTTTTAATCAATGCAAAATTAAAGTTTTGGAGCACACACTGGGTCTGCAACTCCAGCAGGGTAAAACAAATGAATTATAGTGGCACTTCTAAGGCCAGCTGTCTTCCTGTGATGAAATAAGAACTTACACCAATCAACCCTTTGAGTACGGACAGCACTATTGGGGCAAAATGGCTCTATTTAGAAGCATTTCCAGAAGCAGCCATTAGCCAATAACCACTGATATTTTACGAACTCAAAATACAGCAGAGTAAACTGATCTAAACCTGGATGCCACTGTCCCGTGCCTCCTCTCTTCCCACCTTCCTGTCCTCTGCATGTGGTGTTAATGTGGCCCTGCAGCAGGTTTGGGGACCTGGGAAATTGGGGTTTGGCAGGGAAGGGGGAGAGATTTGTTTTCAGCTCCAGCAGCTCCATGACCATGTTCAGCGGGCTGTAGGCAAGGAGAGCTGGGTTTCTCCTCATGCCCGCAGTGTGCTGGGTGCTCAGGCTTGTCCAAGGTCTGCAGTTCAGTGACAGCTGGGCATTCACATTTCTCCTTTTCTAATCCAATGTATTCATCTATTCTCACCCCATCCTTCCTTAGCTCACTAAAGACTATAAAGCCCACAGTTTCCTAGTGAGATTTTAACTGCATATTTTTTATTCTGTGGCACACTTAACGAGTCTGTTATGAAATGTTTTACATCTGGTTTGCAAACACAGAAGACACGTGTGCGGTGCCAGTGCAGGGCTTTCTCCCTGGGATTTCTGCAGGTGCTCAGGCTGAAGGAATCTCTCTGCCAGGCAGAATTCCCACAGGTGGACCATGTCTTTTTGCCCAGTGCTTTGTGTCGTGCTTGGGCTTCCCCAGCCTCATGCAAATAGTGAGGAGTATAATATTTTTGTCAATCTTGTGTTTCACAGGTGTCTTTGGCAGTCCTGTCAGCATGGAGGTCGGAAAGTGACGGTCCAGCTGCCTCACCCAGCAGATCAACTCCCCCCACCTTGGCCTCCTGGGGCTCTCCAGACACTCCTCCATGCTCTATTTCCTTAGAAGCAAGAAGGTGAGAAAAGTGCGTTTGTGTTGTCCCCGTGGCAGTTGGGTCTGGGCGAAGGTCGTACGCTGGTGCCTGGGGCTGTGATTTTACACATGTTTTAAAATATCAGCTCTTGGCTTCTGCATTGCAGAAAACCTGTCACTGAGCCTCTTGTCCTCCCTCAGCCAGCAAGCAGGGGAATACAGGCCAGACAAACGGGAACTCTCTGGCAATGATGGATAGTCGTGGCAGAGGAAGGGCCAGAGTTCAGCTGAAGGGCTATCACAGCACCTCTCACGGCTCCGGGCAGCATCTGAGCGCGTGTCTGTCCTCCTCAGCCCGGCAGCGAGACCAGCTCCTTCAGCCACATCTGCCGTACCTGAGAGCTGGTGTCCTGTATGGAGAGGGGTTGGAGGCCTTTTTCTGCCTGGTTCAGCAAAACTGGCAGGACCCATGATCTCATGAGGGAGATCTGGCCTGTGAAGTGCTTATGCCATTCCCTTATGACATGCCCTTTGTCACTTCTAGGAGGAACGAGAAGGAGCCTGTGCCTTTGGGGACACAGCTATGCACGGGCTGCGATGCTCTCCTTGTGCCAGGAGAGCTGACATTGCCTGAAGTCCCAGCTCCACCAGCATAACTAACCCTGGAGAGGGAATGGAAACAGGCTCTGCAGGATGCTGGGTGTGGGTGTCCTGTGACCGTTCACCTGGGGGGCTGTGACTGAAAAATCTTGTTGCCAATTGTCCCACCGTTGTCACCCCAGTGGCACTGCTGATGCAACATCTTGCAGGCAGGCAGGTCCGCATTCCTTCCCCACAGCTGTCATCAGCCCGACCCTCCAGACCAGGAGCCTGGGGTGAAACGAGAACTGCTTTAGCCAGTACACTTCAGCTGATTGTAGCAGTTTTGAGGAATAAACAGTTTTGATATAAATGTGTCACTGGGAAAAGCAACTCCACAACAATGTCGTGCTGTCATGCAGGGTGAAAGGAGTGAAAGCTGAGTCAGTTCTAGGTCAGAAAAGATTTTTATAGGGGAGCTGATGCTGGAAGTTGTTCTCCGTGACCTGTTTTTACCAGTGTATATGCCACTTGCCCTGTTCCACGCAGCTGCAGGGCCAGCAGCCCCGCGTTCCTGCCCTGCGGGTTCCTGCTGCGAGCCATCCTGCCTGCACCCGGAGCGGCTCCTGCTCCTTGAAGGCCTTCGGGAGGTGGAGGTGGCTGACGGCTGTCACTGCAGCATGTGCCCCGAGGAGTGTCTCCAACTCCCAGCTCTGAAAACCTTCTTTCCAGACTGTCCCTGGGAGGTCACGGTGGATGTGGGGAAATGCTCTGACCTGACCTACAGTGCAGGTCTGGGAATGATGGAGAGTTCTCCTCCCTCCGGGAAGGTGGGGATGAGCCCTTCTGTGTGAGAGCACCGACATCAAGAGCATGATCTAACAACGCTCCGGTCTGCTGTGCAAACCCTCTGTGCCTTAGCTGGGCACGGGATTGTATTTTGTATTGTCAGGGTTTGGGGTTTCTTTTCCCCTCTGTTGCCGGGCCCTTATGGCAGAGGTCTGGGAGTGAAATGGTAATTCTCTGCCCCTGTGCATGGTGTGGGGTGGAAATACAACCACCTCCTCTTATGGGGAGGTGTCCTGTAACCAGAGATCATAGAAGCAGACTAAACCAGGCTGGGAAGGACCTTGAAGGTCTGCTCCAATGGCCCCACTCAAAGCAAGAAAAACAGCCCCCTGTAAAAGCTCTACGGAAAACAGACCATTTAGCAACCACTAAAAAAACAGAGTTTCCTTTCTGACGGACTGAAATGCCCTTTCATCTCTGCACCAGAGAACTACACTAATGTTTCACAAATCACTTTGAAATGGAAACTCCAAACTAAGTTGTTCCAGACAGGTCAAAACCTTTCACTGGGATAAAGCTGAGTGGGTTTGTCCTCAACTGGTGTGCTGTCTTGTGAGTTCACGCATAAAATAACCTGAGAGTCAAGTCAGTGAAGATGAACTCATCTGTTTTTATCAGGATGAAAAGTCGGTCGAAATGATTTTCCACAAGTGCTGGATAGAATCAGTTCTCCTGGAATTTGCTGATGTCATTTTATTGGCGTTTCTGCATCTAAACCCATTTGGCTAAACCCTTCCCGGCGGCTCCTGTGACACAACTGTGTGACAGCCACTAGAGAGGGACAGAGACCAGGGCCAGGCCTGGCGTCAGCTCTGGGAGCAGCGCCAGGGCTGGGTGCTGGAGAAGCCAGAAGGGTGGTGGAGAGAACAAACCCCAAGGAGCTCCGCTTGCGGGGCGCGTCCCATCCTGGGGAGCCAGAGGAGGCTCCGCTCATCCATCCCCAGCCCTGTGGCTTCTATGACCCGGCTGCAAGGCACAGCCGGTGGGAAAGAAAATTAGTCAGTGTGAAGTGCTTTTTTCCAGAGGTGGGAGAATCGGCTTTTACTTCCCAGACGTGTGACTGGAAGGTGCTGGACGATGTTGTTGTCCCGGGGGTGGCTAATGGACGGTGGCTCATTCGGTGATAATGTCCCAGGGCTGGGAAATGTGGACTCGCCCCCAGCTTTGCCTCTGCCCTAGGGCAGGTCTTGGCACTTTCTTTCTGGATTTTCCCTGAAAAGTCAGGCTGACACTTTCAGTGTCATGTTAAAGACTGGCAATGTCAGGGGTGGGGGGGAATGTTGAAAACTCACCCGGAAATACTGGCTTCCAAAAATCGTTTGTCATTTTCTATCCCCCTCTTAAGGCATCCCCGAGAGATTTGCTTTCAGAAAATGCTTTTCCCTCCCCTGAAAACACAGCCCCATCCTGGAAAAGGAAATCTCCTCCAGCAGCTGATGAAGGAGCTGGGAGAGGGCAGGAAACTCTCACAACTATTTTAAATTCAGGAACAAAACGCAAACCCTGAAAGACCCACACCCAGGGGCTGGGACAGGGCAAGACGCGGTCCTACTTAGAGCCAAAACCCAAGACTGGTTTAGCCATCGACTCAGCCAGCCTCCTTCCCTCCTCTGGCTCATGCAACAGAGATTTTAATCCTAATTTACTTGGTGAGGGCGAGAAAAGCTGGGAGGTTGAGCAGATAAAGTTTCTTTCTGCGCAGAATGTACCTTCAAACTGAGCCAGGCAGGACATTCCCTGCCTGTTTCCTTCCCACTGGACGTGAGTTATTGCTGGAGGAGCCTCTGCCGCACTGGGCCAGCCGGGACCTGCCGCGGGGTGGTGTGTCCTGGCCTGGAGGCGACACGGCAGCGAAGATGCGGGTTTTTGGCAAGTCCACCCACAGCCCCCCTTCGCCCTGCTCGCTGCACGGCTTCCTTAGCAATCAGGCGAGGCGTGTCAAAGCTGAACGTTACTTAGTTTTGCCCTTGGAATTTTTCATTGAGTTAAAGTTTGAATAGGGAGAGAAATGGGCACAAACTTGAGCACAGGAAGTTCCACCTAAACATGAGGAGGAACTTCTTTCCCTTGAGGGTGGCAGAGCCCTGGCCCAGGCTGCCCAGGGAGGTGGGGGAGTCTCCGTCTCTGGAGACATCCCAAACCCGCCTGGAGGCGTTCCTGTGCCCCCTGCTCTGGGTGACCCTGCTCTGGGTGGGGGTGGGACGGGGTGATCTGCAGAGGGTCCTTCCAACCCCTGCCAGGCTGTGATTCTGTGCAAAAGGAAAGCAGGATGGATTCGGTCCTGCAGCCCCAGGATGGGGCCATCGCCTTTCTGCTCCCTTGTACCACCCTTCCTCCATCCCACGACACAAGCAGGGCAGATGGAATAGCTCAAGAGGAAATGGCATCCAGTTGCTCCAGGGGTTGTTTAGGATGAATATTGGGAAAAATTTCTTCTCCAAAAGGGTTGTCAAGCATTGGGCCAGGCTGCCCAGGGCAGTGGTGGAGTCGCCATCCCTGGAGGGATTTAAAAGCCGGGCAGACGCGGTGCTGAGGGACATGGGGTAGTGGTGGGTTTGGCAGAGTTGGGTTAACGGTTGGACTCGATGATCTGACAGATCCCTTCCAACCCAGACAATTCCATGATTCTATTCTGCCCCAGCCAGCTTGTCTGCCAGCACGGAGAGCTGAGAGCCCAGCCAAAAGTAAATTCTTTGGAGGTGCCTTGGGGAATGTAGCTCCAGGAGAGCCAAGGACACCGGCCCCAGCGTGGGGGGCACAGACCCTTGGCAAATCCAGAGAGAAACGCTGGGTGACTAAATGATAAATAATGTTCCCCAGCTCCCTGGTGTGAAAGCGTGCCTCTGGAAAAACTGCTGCCATTAATGTTTTATGTTAAAAGACCTTTTTTCTCAAAGACAATGTGTAATAGCTCAGGTTGCCTCCCCAGAGATGGGGCTTTCACGGCGTCGGGTGCAGGATTCCCAGTTTGCACCCAGAATAACCCCTCTTTGCCCTGTGTTGTGAAACAGAGATGGAGGAATAAAAACCATTGCTGAGGCCTTGAGCAGGTGAAGGAACGAGCCTCAGACTCTCCGCTGGGGACCCTCAGGCAGAAAACGGCGCTTTCTGTGCCAGGCGCTGGATGCCGAGGCTGACGCTGTGTCTGTGCCCCACGGCAGACCCCGGCGAAGATGCTGCGGCCACAGTGGCCTCAAGTGCAGCCCTGGATTAAACTTCCTTCTTAAATTTCCTTGCAGATGGACTTTTCTGCGCGCCCACGAAGTTCAACACAGCTCTAGTCAAAACGCCACGAGGTGGGGAGGTGGTTCGGGTGCTGGAGAACTGTGAAATGAAGGAAAAATGCTACCGTGTTTCACAGGTGGAATATCATCATGTGCACAACTCTGCTGGACACAGGGAGGAACGGCTCAAGGTTGGTTTTCCTGCGGCTTGGCCTCCTCTCCCGTGGGCTCGGCCGTGCCGCTGGGCCCGCGGGGGGGTTGAACAGCCGGGTGGGTGATCTGACCGGGGCAGTTTCGCCCTGGCAGAGCTCAGCGCACTCTGGCCACAAACCGCAGTGGTAAAAATCTCACACTTCTATTATCTTATGCAAAAAATGCATTTTGCTGCCACTCATTTGTGTATCCATCAGTGCCACAAAGTAACAAATGGCCTTTTCTTTGACGGGGGGGATTTCCTTAAAAAATAATTATGGGAGCAGTGAGATATTTCTTTTAAAATTTATTTAATCATTAAATATGACTTAAGCTCAGTTCACCACTAACCCATGTCTCTTTACTTCAACATAACTTTGTGCACAGGGACCTCTGACTCAAAAACCACTGGTGTGCCCCCAAAATACTTTTCCTTACAAGCTTCGCCTGGCTGCTGCGCTGTGTCGGGCTGCGCGTTCAGCCTGAGGACAGAGGGCACAGTGACGGCAGCCGGTCCCCTGGGGTGTCCCCAGCAAAGGTGCTGCCGGGAGATTTTCACGCCTTTGTTTTGCAAATCTTTGCAGGAAATTGATGTGGGAAGGTGCTTGGGCAGCTGCTCCTGTGGGATCCCTGCTTGCTTAGGTAAGCACAGCTGCCAGGATCCAGCCGTTCGCCTTCCCGGGCACATCCACACACATTTCCAGGCAGATCTGAGCCGTTCCCATTCCTGCTGCTCCCAGGGCAGGATCTGGGAGGGTGGAAAAGGAGCAGATTTTGGGTATCCCCCTCCACTCACCTTCTGGGGGTGTGTAACCACAAAGCCAAAGCAGAGCAGCGTTGGCAGGAGGGTCACAGCAGCACACTGCGCCATCGCTTCCTGGGATAAAGAAAAACCCGCCGCTGCCGAATTCGGCCTGTTGGGCAGCTGGTTACGGAGGTTGTGGTTCCCCCATGGCAGCAGACGCAGATGGGAAGATGGTCCTGACTGGCTTTCTCCAGCCTTGGACATGCCGTTCCTGCTCCCTGTCTGATGCGCGGCTCGGGAGGAGGAGGAGGAAGAGGAGGAGGAGGGGGGTGGGGATGCTCTGGGGCAGGGTTTGCCCAGACAGTTGTTTTAGGCCAGGAGGGCAGCACTTTGTGTCACAGAAATGTGGCGAATGCAAGGAGAAGCAAACCAAACCACAACGAACGAAATAATCCCTGCTTTGCAGAGGCAGAGGGAGGAGGCATTTCGCTGAGCTACACCAGGAGTAAGGAACAGATGCTGCCTCCCTTCTCCCTGCCCCGCTCCAGGGCATCTGCCCTTTTTCCAGGGGATGGTACACGGCGCCCCGGGGCCGGGGGGGCAGGGGACATACCGGCTTTGTCTCTAACTGCAGGGAGTCCCAGGGTGGAGAGAAATGTCTGGTTTGGGCAGAAGCTGCCTCCAGCCACTGCACCCCTCACCAGTACGACATCCACACCATCAGGAGCCACCAGGACCGCGTTCGCACCGTCGTTGCCGTCTGGCAGTGCAAGTGCAGGGGGTAGCGGGGCCAGGATCTGCAGGTGGGGCTCCTGCCAGACCCCCGCCAGACTGTCTGTATTACATGTAAACGAGAGAAGGCTATTTTTTTTAATAAAAGATGGTTTAACCAACACTTGTATAAATGAATCCTCTACAAAATGTTTTGCAGCTTGTAAAATTAACATCACGGGCAATTCACGGCTCCTCAGGGCTCCGCTGTGCAGCTCCTCCTCCGTTGGCCCGAGCATCCTGGGAGGACGCGGAGCAAGGAGGGACGCGGCTGCCTGGCACGGGCTGGGGGCTGCATGGGCCCAGCTGCTCCCGTTTACAAAATGGGAAGTGGGAGTGGGAGAGGAGAGGGAAACAGGCATGTTGTGGCAGAGATGTCACCTCCGCAGGCAGCCCCAGTTATCCTGCAGGACAAGCCGCTGCCACTGCCGAGCTGGGAAGAGGAAGGAAAGTGTCTGGAGGATACAGATAGTTTCCTCTATCGATTAATTAATTTGTCATTGCCTCCCTGCCTGTTCTGGGTAATTAACAGCCCTTGCACCCACCAAGCACTGGGTAAGAAGAAATTATAGACACCAAATGGGCAAGTAGCCCTCGGCACGTCTCCTGTCACTTTGGCCTGGGAGTGCTTTGCCCCGGGGAGCACCACTCGGTCCCTGACGGCAGACAGACAGACGGACGGTGCTGGCTCCACTCCTGCACCTTCCCCTCGCGGTGCCAAGCCTCTCGCAGAGCCCGTACCTGTGGGCCTCAACCGCAGGGGGTTTCCCTATAAGATCTAACAGGCTTTTCTAGTCCTGCTCTTTTTATCCGCTGCGCTGGCGGGTATTGTATAGTGTTAATTTCTTCCGTTCAGTCTCATGGCATTAAAACAAGCCACAAATGTAAAGAGTCCAAGTGTATTGTGTCAACACAGTCACCTTCACCAACTCGTTTCTCTGTGACTGGGGAATAAGAGTGAAAGAATTGGCTTTTCTCCCATCGTCTGCTGTGCTTCAGGGTCTCGTGATATTCAGGAATATCATGGCAAAGGCCTTTTATTCCCCGGGAAGCCAACTGGCTATTTTTTTAAAAGGTAAAGCTTAATTTTGGTTTGATTCCTCCTGCTGCTGTGTCACTGCCACAGCCCAGGGCCCAGGAGCGCCGCGGAGGCTGCACCCCCCAGAGCCTCCGGTTCTCTCCTGGAAACCCACCCTGCCCCGTGGTCTCGGCTCACCAGGCTCCTTCCTGCGGGCATCGCTGTGGGGATGTCGGGGGATGCGCTGCCTGGGCCCCCCCTGCTCGTGAAGGGTCCCTGGGCATCCACCTTGCACACTTGACAGGGACTTGGGATGGGGACAGCGGTGTGACACTGAGCCCCCGCCGATGCCCCTCGCTCCTGCAGTGCTGCGGGGACACGGGAGCTGCTGCAGCAGGACAGTGGTGGGAAGGGGACGCTGGTCCAGCCCGCTGGGCTCTGGAGGGGCTGCATTCCTTCACACAAAGGTCCTCCTGTTTGTCCCATTAATGCCATCATTAAAAACCAGTTAGTCTCCTACGGAGAGCAAACACAGCCAAGCCACAGCCTCGCCAAGGGGCTGCCCGGCCCCAGACCCCCGAGTCCCCCCACCAGCCCCAGGAGCAGCGGGGTGAGCCCTCCTCCCTGCCCGCTTGTGTACTGGGGCTAATTGGTGCAGGGTGCCCAGGAGCCCGGCTTCACACCTTGTTAGCATGGCAATTAGCTCTCTTTACCCTCCTGATTGCTCATGTGCATATTTGACTCCAATCCATCTTTCCAGTGAGTTATAAATGCAGCACCGGGGAGGCAGGAGGGAGTGGAACTGGGACAGGGACAGCAGGGCCATGCTGGGGACTGTTCTGCTGCTGCTGGCCCTGGCCAAGCCAGTGTGCCCCAGCCCGGAGAGCGCGGCGAGCCGGCGAGCCGAGGCGCTGAAGAGGCTCCTGGAGGTCTTTGGCATGGAAGACCCTCCAGCCCCCCCAGCTCACGTCAAGCAGCCGCCCCAGTACATGGTGGATCTATTCAACACCGTCGCCAACGCAGACGGTGTCACCAAGAACCCTGACATCCTTGAGGGCAACACAGTCCGCAGCTTCTTGGATAAAAGTAAGGACGGGGGGTCCCAGCGGTGCTGGGGACGGGGCAGCGGGAAGGGGCCCAGCACCGCTGGCGGAGGTGCCCCCTCTGGTTTGGCTCCACTTCCCAACTGTCCTTCCCTGCAGCTCACGGAGAGAAGATGCGGTTCCTCTTCATCCTCTCCAGCGTGGCCAAGAATGAGAAGATCCTGACGGCAGAGCTGCATCTCTTCCGCCTCTGGCCAAGGGCCACCAGCGGGCCCAAAAGGCACCACTTCTGTCAGGTGGGGAGGGGGGATGCGACGGGATGGGACGGGGACAGGATGGGGATTGGGATGAGGGTGGGATGAGGATGAGGATGAAGATGGGGATGGGATGAGGGTGGGGATGGAGACAGGGATGGGGCACATCCCTAGCCTGCACCTCGGGATGCCACTGGCATGCAGCGGGAGCATGGCCCAGCTCCATGAGATTCCTACAACCGACCTGTCACTGCCTTGCATAAAACAGGATGGTTTAACCACGGAGGCTTGTGCGTGCACCAGCCGAGGCAGCCGTGGGCTGTAACAAATCCAAGCTGCCAACTCCCCCATCTCCTACCTTTTTTTCCCCCAGTACCTGTGTCCCAGGTCTCTCCTGGCTGGCAGGACCCGCTGTTGGTAACCGCCCTTTGCTGCCTTCCCCAGGTCAGCGTCTACCAAGTGCTGGAGAAGAGTGAGCCGGAGGCGCCCGGGGGGAGGAAGCTGCTGGCAGCCCGGCTGGTCTCGCTGCAGGGCTCGGGCTGGGAGGTCTTTGCCATCACGCAGGCGGTGAGCGCTTCTCCCCGTCCGGGTGGCACGGAGGGGGTTTGCCTGATGGAGCTTTTTTTAACCCATTTCACCCCCAGCAGCCTTTGGGGCTCCAATGTAATTTGCTATCCAGACCCCTGCCAGCAACAGGGCCCGGGGGGGGGGATACAGCCTTTGGGAGTGGGGTGAGAGCCCTGCCAAGAGCCCTGCCTGGGGGCAGCTCCGTCCTGCCCCAGACTGGTCCCACGGCTCTGCAGGTAGCGCCGGTGCTGGCTCCTGCCGCGGTGTCCCCTGTGCTGTGTCACCAGAGCAGCACAGCCCCTTCGCACGGGGCTGGGGGACACAGCGTGGCCACGGGGGTCCCGGTTCATGCCACCGCGCTGCTGACGGGACACCGGGCCAGCCGGCCTGTCGCTGCCGCGGGGACACCGGGGCTGTGCCTGTCCCGCTGCAGTGACACCGGTTTGGGTCTCCAGGTTCGCGACTGGATGGAAGATGAAAGCAGCAACCAGGGTTTGCTGGTGACAGTGCAGGGCCTGGGTGGGAGCCCGCTCGACCCCCCCCCGCTGCAGTTCGCGACCAGTGGGGACCACCACGAGAGCAAGAAGCCCATGTTGGTCCTGTTCACGGATGACGGGCGCCGGGGAGCATCCCTGCCCATGGCCGGCTTCCCAGGTGGGTCCCGTTCGCCCCAGCACAGCTCCGCGGTGCTGCCGTCCCCTCGCCCCTGGGGTGCTGGGGTGCTCCGCGCACGTGGGCTCCTTCAAATCAAAAGCTCCTTCTCCGGCCAGAGGGAGAGGCCGCCTCCGTTCTGGCTGAGTCTGTGCAGGGGTGCAGGCTCGCAGATGTAAATCTGGATTTTCCTTGCCCCGATGAGTGCGGCCGTGGGGCTGTGAGGTTGTCACCTCCTGGTGGCTCTGCCTGGGCTGGTGACAGGCTGTGACCCAAGGTCTCAGCTGCAGACAAAACCTGCAGGGAAGGGAGAGGGGGGGGCGGGGGGGGGGGGG
>VXBO01013819.1:24523-41994 GCA_013400135.1 Rhinoptilus africanus
CACCGGCAGGAGCAGGAGGAGGAGCGGGAGCGCCGGGAGCGCCGGGAGCGCCGGGAGCGCCGTGCCCAGCCGCGCCATGCCGCGATCCCCGCTCGTGCCGCCCGCCGGCACCGCGCTCCTCTAAGGCGGGCCGCATGCGCATGACCGCCCCCAATGGGATGCCCANTGGGATATCCGCCCAGGGGGCGGGGCGCGGGCGCGTGCCCTTGAGGAGGCCACGCCCCCCCTCGCGCGGCCCGGCCCCGGCCCCGGCCCCGCTCTCCAGCACCTCGCGAAGAAGCGACGAGCGCGGCCTGGGTCCCGGTCACCCGCTGCAGCGGCGCGGGGGGCGGCCAGCGAGCCACCGCCTCCCCCGAGCACCGGGGCCCCTTGGGGGGGGGTGTTTCACCCAGGGGCAGGGCCTCAGGGGCGTTCCTGGATGAGACCCTGAAGCAGGATCAGGCCCTTGGCTCACGGATCCGCTGTGAAATTCAAACACGTGCCACGTTCCATTCATAGGATCACAGGATGGTTTGGGATGGAAGGGACCTTAAAGCCCCCCACAGCGCCACCCCCTGCCCTGGGCAGGGACACCTCCCACCAGCCCAGGCTGCTCCAAGCCCCGTCCAACCTGGCCTTGAACACCTCCAGGGATGGGGCAGCCACAGCTTCTCTGGACAACCTGCGCCAGGGGCTCACCAAGAATCTCTTCCTAATTTCTAAACCTCCCCTTCCAGTGTAAACCCCTTCCCCCTCATCCCATGTCTCCCCTCCCTGATCCAGAGTCCCTCCCCAGCTTTCCTGGAGCCCCTTGAGGGACTGGAAGGGGCTCCAAGCTCTCCCCGGAGCCTTCTCTTCTCCAGGCTGACCCCCCCCAGCTCTCTCAGCCTGTCCCCACAGCAGAGGGGCTCCAGCCCCCCCAGCATCTCCGGGGCCTCCTCTGGCCCCGCTCCAACAGCTCCGTCTCCTTCTGCTGTTGGTGCCCCAGCGCTGGGGGCAGCACTGCAGGGGGGGCTCACCCAGCGGAGCAGAGGGGCAGAATCCCCCCCTCGCCCCCCTGCCCACGCTGTGGGGATGCAGCCCAGGCTGCAGGGGGGGTTATGGGCTGCCAGTGCACGTTGCTGGGTTATGTCCACCTCTTCATGCCCCAGTACCCCCAAGTCCTTCTCCTCAGGGCTGCTTTCCATCATTGCATCCCCCAGCCTGCATTTGTGCTTGGGATTGCCCCAGTTGCTATTCTTTCAAGAAAACCTAACACCCAAAACAACATTCAAGAGTAGCAATATGGGTAATTCAAGTAGAACAGACAAGAAGGTGACGTGGGGAATAGTCACAGCTTTAAATATGTTTATTAGTTATGCATCAGCAGCACGAGGACAAGTTCCACGCAGCATTGCTGTAGCAAAATCCACCACAAGCCTCCCCCTTAGACTGCTGCTGTATAACCAACTCTGACCTGTACATCCAGCCTCCTGTTTATTTCTCACAAATAGGGCTGGTCTTTTGAAATTTCCCACTTCTTAAGTGCCGGTCCTGGTGTTACCGGTTTTTTCTCAGCTGTTGTCACTGCAGAGCCTGAACTGGGGTAGAGAGAGGAGAGCCTTTAGTAAACACCATGAAAACCAGCCTCTGATTTAATCAGGAGTCCAGGTTTTATTAGAGAGTCACAGAATCATTTAGGCTGTAAAAGACGTTTAAGATCATCAAGTCCAACCGTTAATCTAACAATGCCAAACCACAGAATCATAGAATAGTTTGGGATGGAAAGGACCTTTAAAGTTCATCTAGTCCCACCCCCCCCCTGCCATGAGCAGGCACATCTTCAAGCAGATGAGGTTGCTCAGAGCCCCTTCCAACCTGATCTTGGAGCCCTCCAGGGACGGAGCATCTACCACCTCTCTGGGCAACCTGGGCCAGGGTTTCATCCCCCTTACAGCAAACAATTTCTTCCTTATACCTAGTTTGAATCTTCCCTCTTTTAGTTTAAAGCCATTACCCTTTGTCCTATCGCAGCAGGCCCTTGTAAAAAGTTTGTTCCCATCTTTCTTATAAGCCTCCTTTAAGTACTGGAAGGCCACAATCGGGTGTCCCCAGAGCCTTCCCTTCTCCAGGCTGAACCCCCCCAGCTCTCTCAGCCTGTCCCCACAGCAGAGGGGCTCCAGCCCCACCCCCATCTCCAGGGCCTCCTCCAGCCCCGCTCCAACAGCTCCATCTCCTTCTGCTGTTGGTGCCCCAGCGCTGGGGGCAGCACTGCAGGGGGGGCTCACCCAGCGGAGCAGAGGGGCAGAATCCCCCCCTCGCCCCCCTGCCCACGCTGGGGGGATGCAGCCCAGGCTGCGGGGGGGTTCTGGGCTGCCAGCGCACGGTGCCGGGGCGTGTGGAGCTTCTCACCCCCCAACACCCCCAAGTCCTTCTCCTCAGGGCTGCTCTCCAGCCATTCTCTGCCCAGGCTGGATTTGCACTTGGGATTGCCTCGACCCATAAACAGAATCTTGCCCTTGACCCACAAGGCTCAAACCCACTCAGGTCAAACGGCGGCAGCTCAGCCCTACCTGCCAGCTTGAGCCCCCGCAGCGATGGTCTTCTGCGCTGTCGCGACCACGATAGGCGGGAGAGCCTCTCGCCGCCCGTCCCGGCTGCAGTAATAGTTGTTGGCGAACTTATGGCTGGGACCTACCGGGAGCCGAGGCGGCGGCTGGGTTCTAGACAGAGAACGGTTCCAAGAACTTCAGTAGCGGCCGGCGAGCCGAAACCCCTCAGCCCTGTCAGCCCCACCGGTACCTCTTGGAGATCTCGTTGTAGCGCAGCGCCAGCTTGGCCTGGAGGTCCCGCTGCAAGGCAAAGCGAGAGCGTCTCAGGCGATACCGGGCGCTGCGCGCCTCCCGCGGGCCGCTGCCCGGCGCCGGCCGGCGGGAGCCACGCAGCTCCCTGTAGGCTCGACAGAGCTGTGAACCAGAGCCGGGAGCGGGACAGCCCTTACCCCCGCTAAGAAGTTGCGGAAGCGCTGGATGAGGCGAGTGGCCGTCGCCATCTTGGCTACTCTGAAGGGCAGGGACGCGCACCCGCGGGGGATGCCGGGAGCGGGCTGGTTCTCGCGAGATTTACGACTAAATATATAGGGGTGGCTGGTTCTCGCGAGATTTGGCGCTGAATAAGGCTGGTAGGGGAAGCCACGCCCCCTTCTTCCTGCGGCCGCCATGGACACCAGCCGCGTGCAGCCCATCAAGCTGGCCAGGGTGGGCACGGGGGGGGACACCGGGGCTGTGGCGGGGGGACACCGCCACCGGGACGGCGCTAATCCCCTTCTCTGTCCCTCTAGGTGACCAAGGTGCTCGGCCGGACCGGCTCGCAGGGACAGTGCACGCAGGTGAGCGGGGCGGGCGGGAGGGGGCCGCCATGTTGGAGGGGTGGCAGAAGTAAAGGGGACGCTTAATCGCTGTCATTAGTGAGCGAGGTGGGGCCCTGGAGAACGAACAGGAGGGTATCGTATGTTAGTCAAAATAAGGGAATACCAAGATAATAATAGAATTATAGAATCATCAAGGTTGGAAGGGACTGTTAAGATCATGAAGTCCAACCATTAACCTGCCCTGACAAAAAAACCCACTTCTAAACATGTCCCTCAGTACCACATCTACTTCTTAAACACCTCCAGGGATGGTGAATCCACCACCTCCCTGGGCAGCCTGTGCCAATGGTTAATAACCCTTTCAGTGACAAAATGTTTCCTGATATCCAGTCTAAACCTGCCCTGACATAACTTGAACCCGTTTCCTCTTGTCCTGTCAAGGGGAATGGAACTGCTAACAAGGCCGTAGGCGAAGTCGTTTGAACTATGAGTGAGGTCTCCTAATTAATGCAGTAAAACAGTACTGGTAGTAAGAGCCCCCTGTTAACAAAGCCCTCCTTCTCATGGAGCGTGTGTAGTGAAAAGAGAGGATGGTGCGACTTCCAAGTAGAGATGAGGCACAGTAAGAACCATCGGTGGTCACAGAATGGCAGGGGTTGGAAGGCACCTTTGGAGGTTCCAGCCCCCTGTCAAAGCAGGGCCAGCTAGAGCAGGTTGGATGGCTCAGCACATAACTAGCAAATGCTGATAACTGTTGGTTAACTGACACTTGAAAGGTATAAATGCTTACTGTGTGCCAGCCCGAGGCGCGTGAGCCTTGTGGATGAACCACCCAGCACCATTCTCTGCACAGAAGTGAGATAAACAAATATCTCGCCTCTGTGTGTACATTGGCTTCTTGCACACCGGGATAAAAGAACCCAGATTTGGGATGACAGCTGGGCCGGGCTGATGCCGTCTCGCCCCGCAGGTCCGTGTGGAGTTCATGGATGACACCAGCCGCTCCATCATCCGGAATGTGAAGGGGCCGGTGCGTGAAGGTGACGTGCTCACCCTGCTGGAGTCGGAGCGGGAGGCCCGGCGGCTGCGCTGAGCCCTGGCTTCTGCTGCTCTCCTTCGGATGATGGAGCCTCACAGCCGGCTGGCTCCTGCCTGGCCAGGCACAGGTCATGGATGGAGAGGAGCGTGGTGGTGGCCTTGCTGCAATAAAGGGTTTTTTCAATAGTCCCTTGCCTGGGCCTCTCTCATTGAGTGCTTGAGTCTGTCACCCCCCTTAGCACCTGCCTCTTGTTGGGTTCAGCAGAGGGACAGAAGCACACCCAGCTTCTTACTGAGGCTGTGTGTAATGCATTCATTGAAATGTTACTGTGTTCTTGCATTTTTATTAACCTATCACAACAAAAAGAGTTTTCTGTTTTGATTACAGCAGCCTTAATCGTGACCTTTCTGGTAAGCGTCTTTCTGTATGTAACCAGTACACCAGCACTGCTAAACTTAGTGGACTTCTGTGAAATGTAACTACAAGTTGAAAGTCAAGCTTTGTACCAGGTTGCAAAGCAACAGTCTGCTGCTTCTGCCTTTCTGTCCTCAGTAAGCTATTCTATAAATGCTGCTATAAATACACCTACTTGCTGTCTTTCCTGGCAGTCACCCACAGAGAGTCAGTGCTTGTCTCTCTCTGAAAAGAGTTAGCAATTCAATCGCACTTACTTTCTTCCTCAAGGTTCCCTTCCACCACACAGTTCACTAGATTTATTGGTTTAGGTTATTATAAAGTAGGCTGAAAGGATTGGGAATGAGCCTGAAAATGATCACAGTTCCAGGGCCAGTTTTTGAGTACTGGTATTTTCCATCTAGAAATAGGGTGATCCTGGGTCTGCAGCTCCTGATCCTCTGGTCTGTGATGGGAGTGTTTGTTCTTCAATGTCCTGCCCTTGATTAAGGCACTGTAGTGGCAGGTGGAACTGAGGGTTTGAGTATCCTAAAGCTGAGGAGAGCACTTCTGGAATGGATGTTCAAATCGCTGAACTTGGGCAGGTAGTGAGGATTGCCGTTAGGACTGGTGTTGGAAGAGTGCTTGGGTTATTTTTGCCTTCCTGCAGGCGTTAGCTGCGCCCTGGTCAGCTCGTGGGTGGCCTGAGGTGTGTTTTGTGCTCTCTAGAGAGAGCCCTTGTCAGTATGCGCTCGTGCTGTTGCTTGATCTAGTTCTTGGTGGCTCAGTATTGGAGCATTGGGCAAGTCCACATTCCCCTGACTCCTGTGACGCAGCAGAGCTATCGGGGAACTAGCTATGAGTGCAAGAAGTCCACCTTGGAGTTTGTTTCAGCTGCCAGCTGAAGTAAACCTTCGCTCTGGCAGCTGCCAGCCCTGACTGTGCCGAGTGACTGAGACAAGGAGGCATCAGCTGTGAGTTGGTGGCCAGGCATGTGAACTTGTGGTGGACGTGGCTCAGCAGCTGTAGCCCTTCACATCGCTGTGGGGTCAGCGTGGTGCTTGGCCACACGAGGAGGGGGAGGTGGCTTTGCATCTCCAATCTGATGATTGTCCTTCACTAAAGCAGCTTAATAGCAGCGAAGGGCTGTGTGTGGTCCCAGCGGTCCCTCTGGGTCCTGTGGAGTGAGACAGGCCAGAACACACCATGGTACCAGAGTCAGGTTCCTGACTGGGACAGTTCAGCTTGGAAGAACACCAGACTGATGGATGCAGCCAGTTAATAAACTTGCAGGGAGTGAACTGAAACATGCGGGCAACTGCTCGGGGCGAGGGCTGTGCCAGGCTGGCCCTTGGCTGAAGCTGTTTTGAGGTTTTTAGCTTGAGCCAGACAAAGAGGCGGGAGAATGCTGATGGTCGCTGTAATATCGCAAAATAATTTTACTTTGAATTTTATTTATATCTTAAAAATAAACATCAGTATTAAAATATCAGTAAACCTGTGAAACCAAAGCAGTGAGTACAGAATACACACAGAGCAGAGTGGCTGCGAGCATCGTATGTGAACTTCAGTGCAAAGCTGAAACGCTGCGAGGGCAGCAGCGTGTGGCCCAGAACGAGTTCCCTGGGGAGCATTTCCCAGCTGACAGCGTGGCTCAGACCAGGCCTGCGTGGGCAGGAGGGATGATTCTGGGGGAGCTGGGCCAAGGAGCAGAGGTGGGGGCTGCGACACGCAATACCTTTGTGAAGGAGTCAGAGAGCAGAGCCGGCTTCACATGCAAAAGCCTCTTCTTCCTCCTGGTCCTGAGTCCTTCCTGTGTCTGTCCCCCCCCCGCCTGCTGCACACACACTCGCACAGATGCGCACACGTCCTCTGACATACACGTCCATCGCCACAGGCCCCAGCGCGCTCTCAGCTCTTCTTGCTGGTCTCTTTTCTTGGAGCTATCCTCAGCCACTCTCCCTGCTTTTGGGAAGGAAAGCGGGCAGAGTTGGACTTGCCTGTGGGCTCTCGTTACCTTCACAGTCGGTGGCTGTGAGTCTGTCTAAAACGGGAAAAGTTTAGAAGGCGATTGTTATCTTTCCCTTGGGAAAAGGTCCCTGCTCCTCCTGTGGGGTAGCAGCCATCTCGGTCCCTAAATGCGTTCGTGGCTCTCGGCCCCCTTCTGCAGCCCCAAGTGCCCAGAAGTTTTGTTCCCGTTTAGCAAATCAGTTTACCAAGTGATTTCATGTCGAACTCCATCCTTTGAATAAGCAATATAATTTTTTTTTTTCCTTTGCGTGGATGTGCTAGAAACAATTCAGATTTCAGCCAGGAAAGGAAATGCCACAGAAGAAGGGCAAGTACTTCAGCCTGGAAGTGCTCCCAGCCTGAGGCAGCGTTTACCAGCTGGTTTGTGTCCCCCCCCCACCATCGCTGAGCACTCTTTCCCTGCCGGCACCGCGCAGCAGGGCCCAGGAGCTGCTGCTCGCTCTCCCGCAGCCCTGCTCGCCCCTGGAGCTGCTGAGAGCAGAAACCAGGTGCTGGGTTTGTTTTCTGCTGTTCCAGCGAGTCAGTGACTTGCAGAGGGCTCCCAGGCCGGGGGGCGAGCAGAGGGGATGGGGCCGGTTTCCACTCACTGCATTTCCCACCCCAGTGTCACTTGATGCCTGGCTCTTCTGTCACTTGTGGTGGAGCAAGGTGGCCGTGCGTGGGCTTCCAGCAGCGGAGAAGGCAAGTGAGGCCCAGGGCTGCCGCCTGCTCTAGTGACAGGAGGACTAAAGCATCTGCAGCCGCAGAGGGATTCAGCGCACAAAGGAGTGGCAGGAGAGGGGACGTAAGTTCCAGCCTAGTGGCGATGCTGGCACACAGCTGGCCCCTAGCTGGATCCGAAAGTCACTTTAATTTGGTTTCTTTGGGCTCCCAGGGCCCTTGGTGGCTGTCGGTGACGTTCCCTGCTGCAGAGAGAGCACAGTGACAATATGTCACCAGAGATGCCCCTCCAGCGACTCCTGGTCAGGGCCAACCAGGCTGGGTCCCTGCCGCTGAGGATGCACCAAGCGTGTGGCACCTGGGACGCTCAGCTCTCGCCCCTGCAGCCCCTTCCTGGGGAGCGTCATCTGTGTCACAGCCCCGTCCCCTCCTATGGGGCCACCTCCCCACCGTGCAGCTGAGCCAGTGCCGCGGTGCCACCTCCGTGGCCCTTGTGCGGGAGCGGGCAGAGGGCAGAGCTGGGGGGGCTGCGGTACTCACGGGCAGCTGCGCCTTCGTGCCGTTGAGGTGGGCATAGAGGAGCACGGCGATGTTGCTGTGGCCGGCCTCCAGTGCAATGGTGACGGCATTGTTACCGTCCTAAAAAGGAAGGGAGAGCAGTTGGGAAGAGGTCTGGGGACAGGACACGGGGTGGGCGAGCGCGCCCAGGCCCCAGCGGCAGAGGCTTACGCTGTCCACGATGGAGACGTTGCAGGTGGGCTGAGCCAGCAGCAGCTTCACCGTTTCCACGCGGCCGTGCTCGCAGGCGCACATCAGCGCAGTCGAGCCCTCCTCGTCCTGCAGGTTCACGTCGGCTCCGCAGGCGAGCAGGGCTTCCACCATCTCCTGCCGGCCATGGCTGACGGCCAGCATCAGCGCCGTCTGGCCAGCCTGCGAGGCAAGGGACACTGCCAGGCCGCTCCTGACCCGGCTGCGCTACCTGCTCTTCCCCAGGGAGGGACCACTGCCATCCCCAGTGCCCACAGGGTCTCCGAGCACCTCCCTGGCTGGAGATGAAGGGTGGGCGAGACCCTGAGAGCCCTCATAATGTGATGCCCTCCCCATGTACCAGCCCTTCCATATTTTGGAGACACGGTCCTACCCTGAAGGAGCCAAGCGTAGCCCTGGCAGCTCCTTGAGGGTGGGGAGGAGAGGGTCAGGACATGGTGGCCCCCAGTCCACACCAACCTGGCTGGCCTTGGCATTGACGTTGCCCATGCTGAAGAGCCTCCTGACCACGTTCATGTCGTCTTCCTGCTCCACAGCCGCCAGCGCTGCCAGCATGAGCGCTGTGTAGCCGGCTTTGTTCTGGTGGTCCACGTTACAGACCCCTGTGGGGATGGGCAGAGCCGGAGGGGGAGGTCAGGGTGCTGTGGGGCTGGTGGGGGCACAGACCCAGCCACGCACCTGGTGCCCACCCTGCCCAGGGTGCTGCGAGCTGTCCCACAGCCCCATGGGCACAGACCTGCTGATGGGTCCCCCCCCTCAAATCTGGGCTCCCAAAGGGCTGGGGCGGCTGCTCAGGCCAACCCCTCCCCAGCCCAGGGCAGCTTTCCCAGCCCCTCTGCTGCCAGCGCCTTCCCCACACATTTGTCATGGCCAGGAAGTGACCTGGAGTAGAGTGGGATGGTGGCAGGGGGACGTTCCTGGGGCTGGGGAGCACTGACCCGTGTCCAGCAGCAGCCGCACGATGTGGAAGTTGGAGTGGGAGACGCTGTAGTGCAGGGCCGTGTTGCCGTTCCCGTCTGCCAGGTTCACCACGTGGGCCAGGAGCGCCGGCGAGACCTCGGCGAAGGCCAGGAGGTGGTTGGCAACCGTGTCGGGGACGGACGACTTCTGGCTGGACAGACGGAACCACTCCTGCAGGACCAGGCTGCTGCTGGCGAGCTGCGGGTGGCAAACGGTGCTGAGCTGGGGATTGCGGCTCCCCCTGACCCTCTGTACAGCCCGGCACCCCCCCGGCTCCAGAGGGGGCTGGGGGAAGGGAGGACCCTGAAACCCCAAAACCACGCTGGGATGGCGCGAGCCAAGTCCACGTGGGTTTTGAGGTATCTGGGACAAATCCTGGAGGAAAGGGCTGTCTTTGTGGGGGAAGGCGCTGAGCCGGGCTCTGCTGGCCCATCTCTGGGGAGGGCCAGCCCCATGGGGCGACCCTGGCAGGGGCCGGGCGAGCAGTCCCACCCGCGGCACCCCACTCACCACCTCCTTGCTCTTGGTGGCACCGGGGTGGCCCAGGTGGGTCTTGACGATGAGGCAGGCCTCCCGCATCCTGGGGCTCAGCTCGAACCTGGGGAGAGCACGAGGGCGGCTGCGGCGCGGGGCTGCGGCGCCCCACCGACGCTGCGCTGGTGGGGGGCGCCCCGAGTCCCCACCGGATTCCGCTCCTCTCCCCGATGCCTGCGAGCCTCCAGGAGCTCCCCGTGGTGACACGTCCAGCCCGGTGGTTGCACCCCAGCAGCTTCAGCCTCTGCAAACCCCTGCTGAACCGAGCCTTATAGAGACACGCTCAGGCACGATTTACCCATTTTTAGGCCAATTTTTTTCCTTTTGTTGAAAAATGCCATTAAGGGCTGTTGGGTTTCTTTTTTTTTTTCCCTCCAAACTCTTCTCCAGCAAAGAGGCATCTGGGGCCTCAGCCTCATCCTTTCCTTAGCAGACCCAAGAAGCTGGAAGGATTTTTTCCTGCCAAATGGTTTCTGCAGGAGCTGAGGATGTTTTTCCCATTGCCTGCACCAAAACCAGGGCAGCCGCCCCGAGCCAGCAGGGACAGTGCCAGCCCGTGGCTCCCAGCTGTGTGGGGTGACAGAGCCTTCCCCAGCAGCACTTACTTCTCCTTCACCTCGGGGGGCTCTGGCACAGTCACGCTGGCCACCTCCTGTTCCCGTCCTGGCTCGCTCTCGCCTTCCCCGACCTCTTCATCTGAGGTTTCGGTGTCCCCCTGCTCCTCGCTATCGGAGCTGTCGGCTGAAGCCTTCTCGGAGGAGCTGTCTCCTTCCTCCTCCTCCTCCTCCTCCTCCTCGCTGGACGTGCTCTCGTACCTGCATGGAGGGTACGAGGTACGTGTTGCCCAGTGGCAACACAGCACCCAGCTGGTCCCCTCCAGACCCCCCCATTGCCACTGCCCCCCGCCCAGGCTGGGGATGCTGGGGCCCGGGGCTGGCCCAGGGGGGTGGCAGAAGCCCCTCAGCACGTACTCCCCGTTCAGCACGCCCACAAACTGCAGGCTCTTCTTGCTGCCCTCGGCCTCGCTCCGGGGGACCCCGTCCCGCTTCTTCATGATGGACTTCAGGGCTCCTGGGGGCAGAGAGATGGGTGTCAGGGGCCAGGGAGAAGGAACCTTCCTGCACGGCTGCCCGGGTACCCCAAACCCACCAGTCCCCAGGGTGGGCACAGGAGGGTCGCGGGCAGCGTGCAGGCAGCTGCTGTGGCACAGGTAGTGTTCGCCTGGCAGGTGCTGTCCCCAACAGGGCCACCCTCTCCCTTCCCGCAGGAATGTCCTGACCCAGACCCTGGTGTCATCCCCGGAGCTGACTCACCGGCCGCAGGGCTCGGGGCAGCTCCGCCATCCCGCACTGGCGACGGGTCCTGGCCACGGTGCGTCATCTCTGGCGTGGCTGCCCTGGGGGCTGGGCTCTCCTGGCACGACCCCCCCATTGCTCCCGTGCCCTGCGCCGAGGGGCCGCTCGGGGCATCGCCCGCGCCAGGCTCTGTCTCCTCGCCCGCGGGGCCAGCGCTGCCCACCTCCGTCTGGCTGCCCTTGTCTTCGCACCTGGTGGCCGAATCGGGGCCGACTGCCGTGTCCCGCCTGTCGGGGCGGCAGCTCACCCCGACGCAGGCGGTCGGCGGGCAGCACTCCACGCCTGCCTCTGCCGTCTCCGGGGGGTCGCCGGCTGCCCGGCTCTGTGTCACCACCGCCGCCTCCACCAGCGCCTCGGCCACCTGCGGCTTGGCCGTCACCTCCTTGTCCGCCCGCCCGTGGGGCCGGCGGGCGCACACCTCCAGCCGCAGCTCCTCCAGCTCCCGCGTGGCCTCCCGCAGGTGCCCCTCCATCAGGGTGATCACCTCCTTCTGGTGCCCCACCGTCTGCTGCAGCAGCTCCAGCTCCCGCTCCGTTTCACTGGCCAGCCCCAGCGAGGACTCCAGCACCCAGACGGCCGCATCCCTGCGCTCCCTCGCCCCGCCATCCGGCACGTCACCGCCCTCCTGCTGCGACCGGTAGTAGAAGACGGCATCAGTCATGGCCCGGTCCTCGCCCACCGCCACGGAGCGGCACGGCCTCTCAACGGCCCTGGGGCTCCTGCCCGGCCAAGCCCTGCTGCCCCGCTCCGCCACGGCCAGCTTCTCCGTCAGCTTCCTCAGCTCTGCGATCTTGCTCGCTCGCCCTTTTGCTGGTTCTGCTTCGCTCTCCAGCCCTGCTCGGGGTGGTTCCTCGCCCCCCGCCGCTGCCTCGGAGCCGGAGGGGTGACCGAAAGCCTCACCGGGCTCTGCCGACAGCTTCTCCATCAGCTTCGCCTTCTCCCTCTTCAGCTCGCAGATCTGCGTCTCCAGGAGGGGGATGGTTTTCACCTGCTCCTCCAGCTCCCGGAGCTGCCGCAGGGCTGCGGCCATCTGCTCCCGCACGTGCTGCAGTGGGGCAGCGCTGAGCCCCGCCGCTGGCGTGCTGCGCCCCGAGCTGCCGGGGCTCCCCCGTCCCCAGCCCGCCGGGCCCTCGGCGCCCAGCGGCACCCAGGGGGGTGGCTGACTCGGGGCAGCTGGCGGGCCACCATGGGAGGGACCACCAATACTCTGCAAATGGCTCTGCTCCTGCTCCAGCCTCCTGCTTGTCTCCAGCAAGGTCTTCTCCACCCGCGGGTTTCGCAGGAGGCACTTGCGGGTGGGAGGTGCGAGCAGCCGCACTGGCGGCGGTGGTGAGACGGGGTGGGAGGTGGGCTTGTTCGGGGGCTCCAGGGCTGCCCGGCCATGTGGGGACAGCAGCAGGGCGGTCCTGCCCTCCTCGCTGGCCGTGGAGGTGAGGGACTCGGTGGAGGTCCAGGCGCTGGTATGGCTGCTGGGGCTGCGCAGGGCACTGGGCGGCTGCCGGGCCCCTTTTGCCCTGCGAGGCAGCGGGACTTTCTTGAGTGTTTGGCCGCTTTCGATGTCATCAACGTATTTCAGGAAATCCAGGTCCAGGAGGAAGCCGTAGGGGGTTTCCACCGAATACGAGCTCTTCTCCCCATCGTCCTGGTCCCGGTACAAGAATGGGCCCCCAAGATCTGCAAGAGGAGCAGGGATGGTCAGGCAGGGACCTGGTGGAGACAGGAAGGCTGTTCCAACTGGGTTATACTGGGATTTGCAGCCTGCGGCCCCCCTCCCCACTGTGATGCTGCTGGCAGTGCGCCCAGCAGATGGCCTGTCCCCGGCACCCTTGGTGCTGCCGAGTGTCAGGGGGTCGGTGCTGGGGTGAGGAAACCCGTTGGGATGGGACAGGACGGGACAGCTCAGCCCTGCCACTCCCCTCGCGCTCCTCCTGCTGTCCCTGCCCGCTGACGGCCCCCGTCCCGTTACCTGGGAGGTTCTGGTTCAGGGGCGCAGGCTGAGCCATCTTCCCCCCGCGATGCTGCTGACCAGAGGACCATCAACCTGCAACAACAACGGGGGCGATGTCTGGTGAAACCCTGCAAATGGGGGGCCGGTGAGCCCCATGCGGCCGCCAACCACTGCCCCCAGCCCGGGGACATCCCCGCAGCCACCCCTCGCCATCCGCCGGGGCCCCCTCGCCTGCCCCAGCGCCGCTGCCGTGGGGCTGATGCCGGAGGCGGCCGCGGGCGGGCGAGTGCGGCGCTGCCGGTGGGGCTGGGCAGGGTTTGTACATTTAAGGAATGCTTCGCAGCCCGGGCCGGGAGGGCCACGGCGGTGGCGCTGCCAGCTCCGAGGGTGCAGAGTCATGAGTCAGAGCTCGGCTGCGCTGGGGGAGCGGGCTGGGGAAAAAAAAAGGAAGAGGCTGCAGCCTTTACGGGTGCGATTCTGAGTGAAGTTTGCTTTAGATAAAGGGAATCGATGCTTTTGCAAAGCCATGTGACTGCAGGCAGCTGCCGGCACCCGTCGGTCGCTGGGTGTGATGCCCATCCTCGCCGCCCAGGCTTGAAAAGAGCAGGGTGCCCTGCCCTGGCCACCCCCGCCTCGGGGCCAGGGACCCCCAGGAGGGACCCGGCTGCTTTTCCCTGGTGATAACACAGGGTAAGGAACAGCGAGAGGCTGGGGGGGAATGAAATGGGCGCCTGGTGGGCTGGAGGAGAGCCAGCGGGATGCAGCTGCGATCCAGGGGTGAGTTCATGGCAGAGGGGAGAGGGGGGGAAATGCCAGCTGTGAGCACTCAGCTGGGACCTGCCGCAGCATCTGGCAAAATGTGTGTGCCAGGGCCCAGGTGGGAAGCGCTTCTGAGTGGGATGGGGGCAAACAGCACCCCAAGAGCACCCACAGCGTCACTCTCTGGGGACCCGTGGGGTCTCTGTGTGGTGGGGACGCAGTGGCCCTGCCCACGGGCACAGGTGGCTGTGGGCAAAACATTTGGCACCGGGCTATTTTTGGAAGAAAGCAGGGGAGGAGGCACGCCACAGAGGAAAGGCAGCTCAGACACAGCCCGAAGGGAAGTCGGGCCTCCGTGCTGCCCAGAGAAGGGCGCAGGATCAGAAAAACACCCGCATCCGTCCCCAGATCCCCTGCCCAGGACAACTGGAGGATCCAGGCGCTTCTAGCAGAGACGCTGTGGCTGCCCCCATCACACGGCCCAGCCTGGGGACGATGCACTGGTCCCTGGTTTGCACCCACTGCCCACGACGATGCTGCCTGCCGCTCCCCAGCCCCAGCCGTGCCGCTGCGGTTGCCAGCCCGTGGCTTGGCCTGACTGCCAGGAGCCGGGGGAGCAGCCGTGGTGCAGGCAGCACCGGGCCAGGCTCAGGCTGGGCACCTCGGAGATGTGGCAGCCGCCCACTGCCAGCCCCAGTGCACGGAGTTGAGGGGCTGTGTCCAACCAGGCAGGGATGAGATGCTTCCCATCAGTCACCGGGATCCTGGGGCTCTCCCACTCCTCTACCAACCCATCCGCAGCTGATGCACATCCCGACTTCCATCTCCCTTGGGAACATCCCAGGGCCATGCTGGCACCCCACCATTCCTGCACCATCGGCTCAAAAGTATCTGCGCATCCCCCACCTCGTCTAATCCCTTCCGCCTCAGGAAGCAGCCGGCTTCCTCCTCCGCGTGGTCCTCGCTGCAGGTAGTTAAACAGCACCAGGGCCAGGACAAACTTCCCACCGGGCTCCACGCACGCCATAAATCAAACGGGAGGAAGAGGGAGAGCAACAGGGGCCAGAGCCAGCGGGTGTGTTTCCTCGGGGGAAGCAGCCGGCAGCTCCCTTCCGCCGCCCGGCCGGGTATTGTCCTGCCTGGGGCTGTGCCAGGAAAAGCCGCCTCTGCCAGGAGCCCTCCCACACCGCAATCCGACTCGCGGCAAAGATGCAAGCGCTGCCCGGCTGTGCCCTCCACTGACCCAGGGACGCACCGCTCGTCCCCCCCGCCACCTCCTCCTACCCCTGCAGCCAACGCCAGCAGCCGCTGTCACCTGTGTGGCTGCGCTGCCCGTCCCCAAAGCTGGGGGAGATCCTCCCGCAGCTCCCCCCCGGCTCTCGGCCCCCGGTACGTTTGGTCCAAGGGGATGAGCTGGACACAGGGCAGCAGCTTCTGCCTTCACCCAGCTCCAAAACAAAGGGCCAGCCCAGGAGATGGGACCTGCAGGCTCCCAACCACGTGCAAACTGCCCCCGGGTCCCTGCCATGCGCAGACCCCAGTGGGGCTCCCCGTGACGTGCAAACTGCCCCATGGCCGCCGCTGGGCTGGGCTGGGCAGCGAGCGGCAGGCTGGATTTGAGCCGGCGAGGATGAGCAGTGGAGGCAGGCGGCCCTGGCGTGCAGCAGCGGCGAGAGGGTTAAGTCCCCGCAGCCACAGCCCTGCCACCGCCGGCACCTGCCCGCCCGGCCACACAAAGCCGGCCTTGTCCCCGGCCGGCCGCCACCACCGCGGCACCGGTTCAAAGAGAAGCCGCTCTCCACCTGGGCAGAAGTCCTGATGGGGAAGACCGTGTCGGCCACTTTGATGCCAAAGACTGATTTTCAGCCCCTTTGGCCTTTCCCCTGGGCACCGGGGCTTGGTGCAGCCGGGGCTGGGCACAGGGAGCCTCTGGTGCCGGAGACAGGGCATCCTGCACCATCCCAGCTTCCCTCGGGAGAAATGAAAGAGTTGTTTCTAACCCTGGTGTTTCCGCAGAGTAGCGGGATGGCATAAAGCAAAGCGTCGCTGGGGAGGCTCAGCAGCGAGGGGAGGATGAGGAGGAGGATGCGCAGGGACCCAACTGTCCCCTCAGAGGCAGGGCTACGCTTCGCCCTGGGCTCGCACCTCCATTTCCCCCTCTTGCCATTGAACCGACGCCAACACAGGAAACTCGGGGCCAAAACTGGAGCCACTCCGCTCATTTTCAATAAAAAGCCATGTCAGGGAAGGGGCCGCCTGGGCACCTCGCACAACTCTGGTACCATCTGGTACCCAGCCCCAGCCAGCCCCCGGGAGCGCTGGCCTCGAGGTCCACGGGGCAAACCTCCCTCTGGGTCCCCAGGCCCCCGGGCAGGCAGAGGACACGGCTCTTTTTAAAGCTCTGGACTCCTTTTGTCCCTTTCCCTTGCCTGGGGCACAAGTGGGCAGCCCCCGCCCTGGCTCGGCCACACACCACCGTGCAGCCCAAGCCACTCCACCGGCGGGGCCGGACACAGGGAGGCTCTCCCCAGCTCTCCTCCAGAGCCAAAATACTGAGGTCATGAGGAATGTGAGAAGAACAGAGTCCAGAGCAGCCCTGGCCAGTGCGACTTGATTTATCTCGGCCAGGCACGCTTCCCTCGAAGCTGCACACAGGCGATAAGCGCTGAAGCTCGGGGCTGAAGCTGTTCCAAAGTTAAAGGGAAACCACTGAGCAAGCACACGGCTTCCTCCACTGCCAGCGACCTGCTGGGATTCGGGCTCCTCGCAGGGACCGGCCGTCACGTGTGCCTGTCACCTGCAGCATCACCCGCCGGCGCCGCAGGCTGGGTGTGGACAGGAGGTATCCAAGGCCCATCACACCATCCCGGCCCCATCTCCTGCCCCGGGGCGGTACGGGATGCCCCGTGCTCCGTGCCACACGCTGTCCCTGCGCCCGGGCCACCTTGGCCACTCTGTCCAGGCTGGGGCTGCTCACGGAGGAGCCGGATCCCGTGCGGGTGGGTGCACCAGCACTGACCCAAGGAGGGAAAGGGAAATGGAAATGCTTCAATCTTCTCAACAGCCTAATTTCAGGGTTGGGCTGTTATTTCTGGAGGTGTCGTCATTGTCGGCCCGGCTGGTCAGGAGGCTGCGGTGGCTGCTCGGGCTCTGCACCCGCTCCAGCACCTCAGGGACCTCCCGAGCTCACACACCTGCCAACAGCCGCACGGTCCGTACGCAGATGTACTCACCTGGGGATCAGCTCTACGTGCCCCCTGACACCTAGAGCTCTATAAGCTCCTCTGTCTGCACTAGAAAACATCTGCCCCTCGTCCCGCACCCTCGCCAGAGCTGCCCACCAGCATTTTCCACCAACACCTCCCTGATTCCCCCAGGGCTGGGGACACCTCTGGTCGGCAACGAGCCCCAAGCGCCTGGGATCGCCCTGCTGCGAGGAAGCGCTCGGGGATGAAATGGTTCGGTTTGCACCCGCGGTGCACAGGCACAGTCGGGGTACGCGCACGGCGCCGGGCACAGCCCCACGGTGGGCTCCCCGTGGGCACGGGGGGAGGACCCCGCGCCCCACAGCACCCCGTGCGCCCTCCAGCCCCCCAGCGGGGCCTGCAGCAGCCTGGGGGGCCCTGACACAGCCCCAGTCCCGCGGGTCCCCAGCGCCCCGGGGAGCCTGCAGCCCCCCAAACCCCGCGGGCCCCC
>VXBO01013819.1:49144-73773 GCA_013400135.1 Rhinoptilus africanus
TGTGGGGTGGGTGCTGGGTGCGTGGGTGGGTGCTGGAGGTGGTGGTGGGGGGTGATGGCAGTGGGTGCGTGGGGTGGGTGCTGCAGGCGGGTGAGTGGGGGCAGGAGGCAGCCAGGTCCTGCCAGGAGATGAGGGCGGGAGCTCTGCACAGCCGGTGGGACAGTGACGGGAGGGACAAGAGGCCACACAGTCCAGGTGGGAGCAAAGAAGCTTTTCATCCCCCACCCAGCCCCTCGGCGGCTGCTCCCAAATGCCTGGCCACAGCATGGGCTGACATGGAGAGGTGGAGACGGGAGGGAGAGGGAAGCAGAAGGCCCTAAATTGCATCTCCCACTCCAGAGCCTGCAACGCTGCTCTGCACTGTGCGCTCTGCCATGCACACACGGGGCTGGTGAACAGCCCCCGACGCCTGAGCGGGGGACGAGCATCCCTCCCCTGGGGCTGACAGCCACGATGGGCTCATCCCAGGGCCCTGAGGATCCTCCATCACCTAAAACATCTCCAGCAGATGAGTGTCGGCTCTATAGAGCTAATGGTCACTTCTGGGGGAGGTTTCTGCCGTGCTGATTTTCTCCCCCAGATGATGCCCAAAGCCATGGAGCAGATGTCTGGGGACAAGGACCTGTGCCAGCCCTCGGGGAAAGCAAAAGCTGGAGCTGTCTGAGCACTGCCGCAGAGCGCAGGGTGCGGGGGTGCCTGGCCATCAATCATTTAGCGCTGTTAATTTTTAATGTGTAAAAATCTTTAAGCAAGGAGCCTGGCGCAGTGCGAGGCTGATGATTAATTCAGGGAATGACGCACAGAGGCAAGCGCTGGGCCCAGCCGCAGCGTGCGGGGGGTCCTGCTGCCGGGGACCCGCCGTCAAGCAAGCGAGGAGGCTGGGAAGGGACGGAGCTCCCGCGGAGCTGGTGTCGCAGATCAGTGATGCTGCAGGGGCACCCACCGGTGTCCACCCCAGGACGGGTGGATTCTCCTGTTGAAGCCCTGGAGGTGTCATATGTGCCCTGTTGGGGTGTTTTGGGGTGTTGTGAAGCTGGGAGCTGCTCAGAGCAGGGTCTCCCTGCTCTGGTGATGCCGCTGTTGGTGCCAGAGGCTGAGGGCTCCGGCAGCCCTGCCGTGCTGGCCTCCCCTCCCAGCCCCCACCCCATTTCCAGCCTGCAGCTGGGTGCCAGGAAATGCACAAAAGAATAATAGTATCAGGAATAACATGCTGCTGGTGGAGGTGGCCGGTCTCCCTCCACACACTGCACCACTTCACCCTCCTTGTCCCCCTGGTGGGGTGAGAAGACCCCAACCCTCCCATGGTGGCCTCAGAGAAGATGAGCCAAATGGAGAGATCCTTAGCAAGGTACCAGATAACTAGGGAATGACCCATAAATATCAGGAGGAGGGGGAGAAAGGGCATTGACTGACGTTGTCTCGCTCCAGCAAACAGCCCGACCACGCTGCTTACCCCCGTCCACGGCACAGTGCAAGGGCAGGGCCTTGCAGCCGTTGGAAACTGGCTGCAAACCCCGGCTGTCGAGCACCCGGCAGGTCCAGGCACGAGGGGAGAAGATCGAAGTGCGTCAAAGCTGTCTGAGTCACCCCCTCCCTCGGCTCCCGCGTCCTGCCAGCATCCCCCAGAGCTCCACCAAAACCCTCCCTTTTCATCCGTGGCTGCATCCTGGCAGCACAGGGGTGTCCCCGGGGAGCTGTGTCGGTGGAAGGGCACGTGTGGCAATGCTCAAATGCAGCTGAAACCTTTCAGAAGTAGGTGGAGAAGGTATCGTTACCTATCTATGTTACGGAAAACGGTGTTTCTCCAACAGCTTTTCAAGCCTCCAGGCTTCAACTTCAAGTATTTGGGGAGCTGGGCTCGGCATTCCTGCCTTCTGGTTAAAAGGCAATTAACTGTGGGTGTCTCATTTGAGGGGCAGGGATGGGGTCTACCCTGCAGGAAGCCCTCACAGTTTTTTTTGGCTTTTAAGAGTGCTGGCAATTGAACAGCGAGGGATTTTCCAGTGTCTTACACACCGCTTGTGAACCGCGTTGGTGCAACCATGGCGCAGGAACAACCTGGCTTTGGGGGGGGACCAGCGGCAACAGGAGTGATGGCAGTAATTGAAGTCACATTGGGAAGCACCATGGCAAATGCCTCAGTAAAAAGCATCGATGCTCTGCTTTGGCTCTGAGGTTTTCGTGGCCAAGGCCTCTGCAAATGTGGCCCGGTGTCAGGCTGGGGGGGAGCGGGGAGGGCAGCCCGCGGAAACCTGCTGCTCCGCACAAACGCAGAGAAATCAAGTGGATGTGCAAGTCCCCAAATTCCATGTGCGCCGCAGAGGAAGGAGTGATAATGGAAAGGCTCCACTTTCGGGAAGCCGAGTTTAAATAATTAAGAGGAATAGCGAGGTGGAAACGAATGTGCAGAAGGTTTGGGGCTCCCTGGAAGGAAGCGGAGATGAAAGGAATGGTCTTGCTACAATATTCATAAAGCTCCGAAGGCAACTGCACGAGAGCCTGGAAGAAGGGTTATTGCGTGAGCTCATCTCCTCCGGAGACCCCGGCCGGGTGGCTAGTGCTGGGTGGGAGGAGGTGGCCACCTCCGGGGTGCTCAGGGTGTTTAGGGGGCAGCAGTTCTCCTGGCTCTTTGCTAACAGTGCCACAAGCGGAGGACACCTCAATCCAGCCCAGCCCCCAGCCTTCGGGGGGCTTGTGCCCTCCCCAAGCCCCTTTCCCTGCTTTATGGAGTTTATTGATTCCTCTTCCTTCACCAGGGACGAGGAGCTGGGAAAGTCACTGCAGGAATGGGTCAGACCCTAAGCTTTTTGGATGGGCCCACAGCTGGGACACGGGTGCCTCATGCACTGGTACTGGTGTGGGGTGTTTGTGCTGGGGACGGGGTTGGGCATCAGCGCATCGATGCTGGGGGTCAGCACTGAGGACTGGTACTGGTGCTGAGGGGTGGGACTGGGACTGGGTATTGATCCGAAGTCTTGGTCCTGGTCCTGAAGAGGAGCGCTTGGTGTTGTCCTTGTACTGGGTGTGTGGTGCTGGTACTGGGGGTTGATCATGGTACTTGCCTTTGGTTTCCCAGGTCTGTACATCCAACGTTGCTCTGGTGCCTTGTGCTTGCAGACCCTCGGCACCGTCCCGCTCTCCCCTGGGACAGGCACGGCTGCGCTGGGTGGGGGGCACCCTCCCCCTCTGCAGCCCCGGGTCCCGCACGGGCAGATGCAGCTTCTGGGGATTTGGGACTGTTTCTTGGGAGATCAGACTTCCTTCTAACCTTGTCCACCTTGGACTTTCCATTAACATATTGCCAAGAACTGGGTGCGTTGTCCACCTCCGGTGCATCCCTGGTGTCCTGGTGTGAGCTGCTCATCCCACCCCAGGTGGGAAGAGGGGACCTGTCCCACCGTGACGCCCCTTCCCGACACCCTGAGGGAGAAATCTCTCCTAAAACTGAAGGAACTGGCTCCACCCTGGGTTTTCTGACGTGAGGCCTCTGCAGTGGCGGGGAAATGCTGCAGAAATGCCAGTCCTCAGTCCAGGACTTGTGGAAGGGTCACCTAAGGAACCAGGAGCGATTCACCAGCAGAAAGCAGTGGGAAGGAGGGTGAATGATGCTGGCTCCTGCCATGGGTGGGGATGCTCCCTGGAGGATATTGGGAAGCTCAAGGATGCCTCTTTGAGCACAGCCTGTTGATAACTCTCCCGCTGCATCAATTTTGCTGCTGATTTTTGCTGCCTCCAATCAAGCTGAGAACTTCTCCGGGCAGCGTTGACCAAACTCCCCAAATCTGCTGCTTTCCTGGCTCAGAAACAGGGGTAGGATCCTGCGCAAACCCCACAGAGCTGGTCTCGCTTGTATTTCTTCTTTCCATATATTCCCCCGGTTAGGGGGGGGGTGCTCACATGGCACAGCACAGCACAACGTAGAGCATGAACATCTGGAACATTTTTTAGATAAAAAACCCTACTGTGCCTGGCCTTCTTTGGCTGCTGACTCATTGGTGAGCCCAGGCTTCAGTTCCTGAAGGATTTCCATTCCCACCATTGCCATGGGATGCGGTGCCAGCGAACGGCCGGTGTGGTCTCTCTGCTGATGGTCTCCAGCACGCGTCTCCGGGGCGCAGCAGACGCTGCTCCAAGGGCGCTGCCGCCCGCCCCAGTCTCGCAGCGCATTTACACGTGTGCTTGATGTGGAGTGAGTGAGTAATAGCTGTTCTCCGAAGCGCTGGTGCCTCTGTGTGGCTTTAACTGCGCTGTCTTGGGCCTTAAATGCTCAATAAATGCCTTTGGGTAACTCACACTTTTGAAACGGGTGCTGGCCTGGATTGCTTTTTTTTTCAGAGGAAATCCAAGTACGCTGCTGCCTTTTTTTCCCCGTGGGCAGAGGAAGGTTTTTCCCTGGTTGAGGTGCCTGCAGACATTTATGGTGGTGTTAATGTGAAGTCTGGCATCCCTCACCATGGCCACTGGTACAGAAAATCCCCCCACCCCGGTGGGTGCACGCTCTCTCTCCGCTCGCTGGGCTCTGTTCTGCACCAGCCCATCACCATCTTGCTCGATCACTGGCCACCCCACATCCTGCTAAAGACCTGTCAATCATTTAGTTGCTGCTACGATTACAAAATCCCATGGAGTTTCCGCAGGAGAGGCACGGCAGGGCCTGCAGACGGGATGTTGGTGGCCGTAGGGGACGCAGATACCGCAAAAAAGCCGCTGGACGGCGGGGTGTGCAGCCCGTTTTCCTCCCCCTGCCCCAGCCCGGCTCCGCTTCCTGGGTGGCTGCGGGGGGCTCAAGGCAGCAGAACTTCACGCCCTGGGGAGCGGTGAGATGCTGTGAGATGTGGGGGCAGCTGGGAGGAATGGGAGCCTTGGCCAGGACGATGCAAGGACGCGTGAGCGGTACCAAGCTGTCGGAGGTTTTTCAGGGAGCAGTGGCCAACCCTGGGCTAAAGGGGGATCTCTGCTGGGACTGGGAATGCGAGGAGGAGGAGGAGGGGAGAGTGAAGCAGCCGCCACGCTGGGAGTGGGCAGTGGGATTAGTGATGGGCTGTGGCATGAACATGTCCTGGATTTCCCCAAGCGCCGTGGCTGCCCGCAGCGCAACGGGGAGCTCTGCTGGGCCGGGGGGAGCCCCCGCGCTGCACCCCGAGGAGCGCAGCCTTCAGCCTCATGGCCCCAGTGTGCCCGAGCCTGGCTGGGGGGGCTGCTCAGCACAGGAGCCCCTCTGCAACATGGCTTTCCGAGCTCCATCACCATGGAGATGATTAGTAATGGGGTGGCCGGCTAACGAGGTTCCTGGGTGCTTGCTCGCCCTCTTCCCACCGTAACCGGGTGGAGAGGACATGGCACAGCTGGCAGCGGGCTGGGGGCTGCCGCTGCCTCTCCCCATGTCCCAGAGGCCTTGAGGACAGGAGCCCCTGGGTTTGCACAAGCTGAGCCCATCCTCCTCCTCTCTGCCCTCGTTGCGGGGGCTGAGGGGGTGAAGCTGATGGCACAAGGAGCATTGTCACACCAGGGGATAGAGGGGCACCACATGCCCCCTCCCCCACATGCTCAACCTGCCACATTACCAGGGCACAGCCTAAAATTCACATCTTTCTCCTCCAAATTTTGTAGCTGGAAAGAGAGAGGACCTGGTGGGGGGGATCTTGGAGGGGGTCCATATGCATCCATTGTGCAGAGCCAGGAGAGATCACAGAATCACAGACTGGTTTGGGTTGGAAGGGNTTCTCCAGGCGGGGATGCTCCAGGACCCAGCTCCCCTCACCTGGGAGCCACCCTCGCCCCCAGCCCCCTGCCGAGACCAAGCCCCAGGGCTGAGCATCCTGCCAGAGAAGAAGCCACACCAGCGGCCCCTGCCAGATTTCTGCTCCCTGCCCAGGCAGCTGCAAAGCATCCTCTGTGCCGCCGGCAGCCTTTGTGTGGAAACAGCACACCCAAGGTCTTCGCCACCTCTCAAATTGGGAAGCCAACCTCTCTTCTTGGGTTTCTTGCTCTTGAAGTTGGGCACTTGAAGCTGTCCTTTGCCTTCCAGCAAGCTCCACTCACACTAAACCGTGACACCAAGATGTGCACCCAGGGTGAAATCGGAAGTAAAGCAACATACAGAACCCGAAATATAGCGGGAAATAGCCAACAAGTCCCTGGAAATTAATCAAGGAAATGGTGTCGGCCTATTTATAGGAGCTTCTTGCAGCAGAGGTGTTGTACTTGCTCCTGCACCCCGGCGGGATTGGTCTGGTGCTGGGTGAAACAGCCCTAAACCTCCATTCCTGAAGGGCCTCTTGCACTGGAGTGGAGCAGAGGCAGTTTAGGGATGGGTAACTCCAGGGATATGTCTGAACCCAAGATGTTTCAGGGGGTATCAGGGCTTTTACCAAAGCCCATGTTGATCTTGGATGATCTTGTAAGAGCCCTTCATCCTGCTCTGGCCACAGCCCCAGCAAATGCTCTGTGCTTGGAGCAGGGATGGAGCTGGGCAGTGAGACCCCCCTGGCCAGGCTGCTTTTGTCCTCTCACCCTGGGGGTGGGCAGAGCCGTGTCTCCATCACTCCCAGGGCAAGGGGGTCCTGGGAGATGCAGTGGTGATCTCTCCATCACTCCCAGGGCAAGGGGGTCCTGGGAGATGCAGTGGTGATCTCTCCATCACCCCCAGAGCAAGGGGGTCCTGGGAGATGCCGTAACAATGCCACTGTGCCCAGAGCCCCGACAGTGTCCCTGCTGGAGTGGGGCGGGCTGGGGGTCTCTGCAGCGAGGGGAGTGAAGGATGGGGATGTGAAAGCTGCTTAAGGGATTTGAATTCTTAATCCCCATTAGAAATTAATGTCCAAATCCCTGGAGTGGTGGTAAATCCCACCCCAGAAGTTCATTTTTCTTCAAAACAAAAAGAAAGACAAGCTGCAGCGTGCTGGACCGGCAGCCCAGGAGCCGGGCTGGCCAGGGTCACCCACAGCCCCAGGCCATTGCCATGGGACACCCACGGGTGCCGTTTGGGGACGGCCACCCTCATTTCATCCAAACATTGGGACATTTCCTCCCAAGCTGGCCAAGTGTTTAAAAGCTCGGGGACACTGCTTGGGATCTCTTCCTGGTAACCACTCTCTCCCCTCCCTCACCCGGTCCTTAGCAAGTCCCTGGCACCTCCTCCCATAGTTTGGGAAAATATTTTCCTCTTCTGCAAAGCAGTAGCCGGTGTGGAAAATGGCCGAGCTCTCGGGAATCCAGGCGGGTTGTGTTGCTTTGAAAGCAATTCCCATCTGACTTAGCAAAGGGCTAAGCTAATTTTACACATGACTTACTTTCACACCTTTAACAAGAAGCAGTTTCTTTCTCGATGAGCAGTGCATATGGCAGTTTAATTGATTATTCGTTGACCGAGCGAGAACACGCAGCACAGAAACTGTATACCCAAGGCATTGGAAAAGGGCTACGGAAGTACATTGAAAAGTGGGGTTTCTCCCCGTGCCACTATGAATATATCCAGCCACAATGAGGGTCATTGACAAAGACCACAGCTGGTGCTAAAGCCCATGAAAAAGTGAAGGTGTAAATTAGTTTTAAAATTTGTCTCGGGCTGGACTTTCCCTGCCTTTTTCCCCTTGAAAACTTCATCAGCAGCGTTTCGTCCGGGTGGTGGTGTGTCCTGGATACGGGACAGGGAGCCCCCGGCTGCAGGCTGAGCAGTGCTGGGACAAACCCTGGGCAGATGGAGCCGGATTCGGGCTGTGCTTTGCATTTCACTCCTTCCACCTCTGATGGGAACCCCTGACATGGGCCACAGGACCAGGTCAGGACACCCCGCCAAGGCTGGCCCTGGGCTGGGGGGGTTGCAGGGGCGGAGGGGGACGGAGCTGCATGACCTTTGCATGACGCAGTGCCCTGCACCGTTTGGTCACTAACAAGGGCAAAAAGCTCAAAGCAATCGTCCTTGATCCTGCCATGCTCCATCGTCTCCCTTCATGTGATCAGGATTTCTGTGCACTTCCACTCACCGCTAGGAAGAGCCGCAGTTTGGGCAGGGGATGGCTGGCAGTGAGAGAGGGAAGGGTTTGTCACAATCCCACAAGCCCCACGGGATGCCCTTGGTCATCAGAGCAGGACCAGGTCAGGATGGCCACAGCGAGATGCAACCAGATTTGTAAGACCCAGGTGAGGACGGAGAGAGCCCATGACTCTGGCGACCCACCCCAGGGCTCTGTCTCCTCCAGGGAAGGAGCTTTTTGGTGAGTCCCACCCGACTCCCATGAACAGCAGCCACTGCCCCACGCTGCATCGTGGACGGGAGTTTGTCCCCATCATCGCTAGGCTGTACGGGAACTAAATCCCAGTGGCACGGCCCCATGATCAGAGGCTCAAGGGGTTTCTGCATCTGCCCGTTTCCAGCAAGCTGCAAGGGAACGGGATCTTCGCTGCTGTCCCAGTCCCATCCTGGGGCCATGAGTCCAGCTGGCAGAGCATCCCTGGACCTTGGCAGCACAAAAGTTTTGCTGTAATTTCCTTGCACAGGCAGTAATCGTAATGAACATCCTCGCCGTGAGGGAGCGCGGAGGGAGCCAGCAACTGTCAGTTTGAATGATGTTTTAATTCAGGTTAATTAAAGGGTTCAGGCAAGAATAAACAAGCAGACAGTCTCCCCAAAGCAGCCGACAGGAGATCTGAACCTGAGCTGACAACCGCCTGCGGGAGGCGGCCGATGCCTGGGTGCTGAAGGGGGGATGCTCTGCGCGCAGCTGCGCGGGGCACAAACCCAACTTGTCCTACGCGGGTACCCAGCGCATCACCGTGAGAGCCCCAAACCACCTCACAGCGGGGAGGAAAAGGTCCCGGGCCAGCCCAGGACCTGGCAAGGGCCCAACCCAGTGAGCCAGGGAGGTGTTCCTTCAGGATGGGTCTTCACAGGGTGTCCCTCAACCACTGGGTGTTGTGTGGGTGCCTCCCACCCCCGCTGCACCATGTCAGGGGTTGGTGCCTGGGCTGAGCCCCAAATTTTTAACAAAGCATGATGTGGATTTGTTCTGACGGGCCAGTGGCTGCGGCTCAGGACCAGATGAGCTTTCCAGGCTGAGCCAGCCTCCATGGGGGTCAGCTTTCTCTGTGCCAGGCTTCCAGCATCTGCCTCGGCAGAGCTGGCTTGTGCCAACCCACCTGTTGGCACACCCACCTCCAAAGTTTAGGACAAGCCCTAAAGGATTGTCGTAAATTTTAGGAGAAGGAAGGATCTGGCATCTGGGCAGGGTCTCCTTGTGCAGCAGCGCAGGGTTCCGGCTGGGATGCAGAAGGACGCTTGGGGCCACGTGCCATCCGCATGAGTTATTTCTTCTTTTTGCTTAAAGCTGAGCTTCTGAGGGACGAGTTCATGAAATATAAATGAGAAACCTGCTTTAAGCGGGCAGAGCGCGGAGATGAACGGCGAGTCTGCGCAGGCAGCAGCACGCAGCCTTTCATTTCCCAGCTGCAGTTAATAATTTATGATTTTCATAACTCGAGCTGTGATCTGTCAGCCCAAAATGCCCTGAGGGCTGGCAGGGCTCCCCCACTGCACAATTCCACCCATGCTTCACCCTCAACAGCAGGCACTGCCCCCATGGCCACCCACACAGCACTCCACAGGATCCGGCCACAGCTTACCATCACTGCCAGGAGCTGGGACTGGTTCCCAGGGCGTGTGGGTGGCATTGACCAGCAATGGGTGGTCATGGGTTAGTGATGGGTTGATGGGTGGTGAGGAGTTAGTGACCGGTGGCAATGGTTGGTGATGGTGGTGATGGATGCTGGTGGTGGTGATGATGGTTGGTGATGGGTGGTGATAGTTGGTGATGGTTGCTGATGGTGGTTGGTGATGGTCATGGTTGGTGATGGGTGGTGATGGCGGTGGTGGTTGGTGATGGTTGTTGATGGCGGTGGTGGGTGGTGATGGGTGGTGATGGTGGTGGTGGATGGTGATGGGTGGTGATGGTTGCAGATGGGTTGGGGATGGTTGGCAATTGGTGGCAAGGGGTTGGTGATGGGTGGTGGTATCATAAAACTTCCCAGGTTTGGAGCAGAAGGAGTGAGAAGAAGTGATAGCATGCTGGGGGGTTGGGTAAATCTGGATGAAAACTTCATTTCATAATGATCCCTGGGTGAGAACCTCACTTTCTGCAACACCAGCCTCTTCTGCAAGGAAAATGATCCAGAAGAGTTGATTCTGAGTGAGCTGATGCTAAGTCCGTGCCCAGGAGATGCCAGGTGCTGGGCGGAGGTTCAGAGGGTTGGGGACCTGCTTGTGCCTGTGCGAGGGACAGCACTGAGCCCGATCAGTGACTTACAGCCGGGATTGGGACTCCTGAAGGACCGGGATGGTGAGGGGCTGTGAGGAGTCCAGGGGAGGAGACACAGCTGCAGGCAGACTGCCCCAAAAGGCAGGGCAGGGGTTCAGGCGAGGTGCTGGCACACAGGCAACCCCATCATTTCCGCACTGGAGCCCTCCCGCCCAGTTAAGCATCCTTTGCCGCCCTCGGGAGGAGCGTGATACCAGACCTGCCGTCACCCGCTGTGACCAGAGACACTTCCCTGGGCACGCGTCCCCAGGCAGAGTCCGGCTCTAGGGCAGGGACAAGGTCCCCAGCGGGCGCGCGGTGGCACCGTGGCCAGGCGAGGTGCCCTGTCTCCCACCTGCCCCTGTCTGGGCTGAACTTCCCCCTCCCGGCTTCTGCTCTCTTTTCAGCACAGCCAGAAAACAAACACTTTGGGGTTGTTGTTTTTTCTTCCTTTCCTAATTTAGACGGTCCCAAGGCCCCACAGGCAGATACAGGCGCATTTATTCCTTCCCTGTGTTTATGGCACTGCTGGAACATGCTGCTCCTGCAAATATTACATCAAGAGAGCGTGGGGAAGGCTCAGCTTCCCCAGCATGGCTTAACTCTCACCTACATCTGCCCATGGTGGGTCTCTACCTCCTCCCGAGCCCTGGCATCGCCCCCAGCCGTGCTGCTGCTGCTCTCTCCAGCTTGGCTCGGCAGTGGTGGCTCTGGCCATGCCAGTCCCTGTGCCACCACTCCCGGGGCAGCTGGTGCCCTCGGCTCCTCCAAATCGTGCTGGTGCCTTGGCTCACCCTGCGAGCCAGGAGAGTCCCAGTGCCTGCTGCCACACAGACCCCAGTGGCTTCACTTCAGCCTCAGCCACTTCTCACTTGCCTGCTGTGTCCCCAGGGAGTGCAGGGGCAGCACTGAAATGCCCCCGGGGGATCAGCTAATGCCCCCCTGTGTCCCAGACAGCCCTGCTCTGCCGTGGGGGGCAGAGGAGAGGATGGGACAAAGCGGGCACAGAGATGGGTAAGGATGCAGAGACACCACAGGACCCTGGCTGGGCTTGGCACAGGGCTCCTGCCATGCCACTGGGGACGGGGACAGTTTGGGACGCAGATCCATTGTGTGCCGGGCTGTGGTGGGATAACTGGGAGAGGTCAGCTTTCCCTATGCCATCTGGGTGTCTGGTCCCAGCCCTGCCAGAAAGCTGCCCCAAGGGGATCCCAGGATGGCTCTTGCACCAGAGGAGCTGCCGCTGCCGGAGCCCTGGCTGGTGCCGGCCACGGGCACGGGCTGTCGGTGGCTGTGAGTGCCGGGGCCATGCAGGCTGTCGCAACGCAACACGAGGCTCCGAGCTGTGCTTGCTTGGCTGGGACAATGTGTCACCGCCGAGGGAGCCCGGGTTGCGTCATGCCAGTGGAGAGGGGAGAGCGGTGCCCAGCCTCCCTCCGCTCCCCTGGCCAGAGGGAGCTACCGGCTTGGCAGGACACAAGGGCAGGGGACTGGCAAGGAGGGGGAGAGGACACCCATGAAGATGGAGGGTTCGTTGCCTGCAGGAAAGAAGCTGGGGACGAGGAAGACCCTGAGGCACTGGAGGGAAGGGCTCAGGGCTGACGGCTGGAGGCTTTATCGACTGTTTATGAATACAGCCTGACTCAGCCACACAGCGCTGGGGGGAGAGGGATGCTGGTGAGACACCTTCCAGCCACAAAAGCCCAGAGGAAATGGCATCAGGGGTGTCAGCATCTTCCAGCATCATCCGATGAGCCCCATCCCTCCTGGCCTGCCCAAGGATGCTGCCAGTGCCCTGCTTTTTCCCAGGGTCTGGCAGAATAATGAAGTCAAAAATTCCCTTCATGGGATGGCCGGACAGATGGAGGTCTCCAGGGGTATGGGGTTAATGGGGACCATTCCCTCTCTCCCACAGCCCGAGAGGTGGAGGCTGTGGCGTGAAGCCAGTGGGGCCAGTTCCCCCATGGCGGCCAGCACCCAGCACCCAGCACCCAGCCTGCCGCCCACCAACAGGGTTTCACTAAAATGCAAACACCGGTTTCCCTGGCCTGGCCTCTCAAAGACATCCAAACCCCAGGCCAGTCTCGACACCTCTTCCCGGGCAAGGGTGAGTCGCTGGCCCGGCGCTGCCTTCCCCATGCCGGCAGTGACGATGGCACTGCAGGGACTCTGGCCATGGGGGTGTCCACAGGCAGCGCCTGGGGTGAATTTGGGGTTGTCCATCACCACTGGCGGGGAGAAGGAGCTCTGGCTCCCTGCAGTGCTTCAATTCCACTGGAAGGGACATCACCATCCTCTGAAATCAGCCCAGAGGTTGGGGAATGAGCCGGTCCCTGGGCAGTGGAGGGGTCAGGGATACCTGGAGAGGAGCTGGACCTTGGGGAGGGGTAGTGTGAGGACAGCAAAGGAAATCAGAGATATGGGCAGGAAATAACAAATGTGAGTCAGCTGAGAAGCACGCAGGCAAGGACAGCTTCGGAGAGCTAATCTGCAGGAGATAACACTGCCAGGATGGAGGAGCCTCGGAGACGAGCTCATGGAACTCATGGGAGAATCAAGGCATGGAGGTGTCTGAATCTCCAGCGGCCAACGCAGCCCTTGGCATCACGCTGGGCTACGTCACCCCTGGGTGCCGGGGGAGCACGGGGCTCAGCACCCGTCCTTGAGTGCTCTGGACAGCACGTACACTTTGGGATGTATTTTGTAGCCTCCAAAGGTTTGCCTGAAATCCCGCACTGGGTGTTTATCCCCTGGCAGACAGGACTAGCTGCGGCGCAGCCTGTCTGCTTTTAGTCTGGTGGAGATTAAGCTCTCCAGGGCCTAATGGCAATTCTTTTGGCAAGCGTTCAGCAGGCTTTAATCCATCTTATCTCCACTCTGAAAGGATGAATTAGGCGCCTCTCCAAGCTCTCAATGGGGAGCAGAAGCGGCGGGAGCTCTGGCGCTGCACAAGCTGCCGCGGGCGCCCCGGGGATGCCCTACATACGGCAAAGCTCTGGAGGAGCTGGAGCAGGAGCCGGAGCAACCTGGGGGCTGGGGAAGGGGCAGTGCTGCAGGATGGCCAGCAACGCTTTCCTCCACACAGCAGGCCGCTCTTGCCCTTCTCCCCCTGATGTTGGGGTCACCAGGAGCCTTGGCCTGAATAACAAAGCCCCCATTTCCCTTGGGATTTGCCTGGGTGGCTTCTTGGCTCATGGGTGAAGAATGGGGATGATGTGGCTCATCCCTGTGCAACAGCTCCCATGCCAGCACCAGTGCCTGTCCAGCCCGTGCAGCCCATCTGGTACCCAAGGATGTCCCTTCTCCCAGATGCAGTCAGGACCCCTGGGTGACACAGGGGACATCCCACTTGTGTGGGGTGGTCCCACTGTCCCACTCACCACTCTGCCATCAGTTACAGGGACTCTGAACTTGCCTTTTGCAAACCTGTCCTGACGTGGCTAATAATAACTGTGTTAATTAAGGAGCTCTCCCAGCCCTGCATGATTCGTTTGGTCAGTTATGGGGGATGTTGTCAGAGTAAAGTAAATGAGGGGTGGCATTCGCCTCCCCAGCAGCCGTCTGGAGTGCTGGAGCAGTGTCTGAGACCCGAGGCGCTCGCTGCACATTAGGGCGACCTGGTTGGTGCAGGCACCGCAGGCAAGGACACCGCTCTGCTCAGCCCCACGTAGACTTTTGGCCTGAGGAGTGGTGGCTCAGACACCCACTGAACACGACGGCTGCTTGCACCCGTCTCCATCGCCGGCAGCTGAAGGCGAAGGGCTGTGTCCCAGCCAGGCTCTCTGCCCTGAGCCCGACAGCTTTTAGATGGCTGCCCATCATGGTGGCATCTTGCCTTCTCCAACCCCCTTCCACGTGAGATCAGAGAGGACAGTGCACTTTGCAAAGCCAGAAATTTCCCCCTTTTCTGCTGGTGTGGGCGGCTGGGGGCTTCATTCCTTTCCAGCTGTAGTATCCCTTGGGTGACAGATGGCCTGGTGGCTCACTGGCTTGCACACCCGCTCTGCCCTGGCCGCGGCCCGGCTCCAGGACCAGATCTCTCCGTGACTGCTGGAGGTGACCCGGTTGCCCTGAGATCAGTCAGGGCCAGTTTGCAGGATGGTGGCGGAGCCTCTGTGGCATTGCCTGGTCCCGTCCTGGGATGCAAACACGGCTCAGCTGGGAAATGCATGTTGGGGGGAGATTTCTTTGGGGCTGTGGCCAGCCAGCATCCGTGGGTGCTGCCGAGGGGCCCGTTGCCACTGGCTTGCCCTCCCGGGGGAGGCGAGGGGTGGGCGGTGCGATGGCTCAGCATCGCTGCCCGCCGCCGTCCTTGCTCCCGACCGCAGGGCTGTTTGCTCTGCGCCGGGCCGTGCCGCCCGTCGGCCAGCGTCTGCCATGGCCCAAGAGGCGGTGGAAGCTCTCTGGGTGCCACCAGCGACACCCGGGCCAGTGAACCCGTCCCTCACACCGGCCCCAGCCCCTGCCTTGTGTCCTGGGGTCTCTGCGGGGGCTCCAGACGTCCCTCCTTAGCTGGCCTCAGGAAGAGACCTTTGCTGGAAGATTTAAGCTCTGTCTCGTTTCTCTCCTTGGCCCCCAGAGCTCCTTTTTTTTTTTTTTCCTCAGGAAGAGGAAAAGAATTAATTGAGCAAGAACTAATTGAGAAGCAGAAAACAAAGCCGACAATTTTCAAATGGGGTGTTAAGCACTTCAGGAGCTGCCCATTGCTTTCTGCTCTAAGCGTGTTCTTTCATTCCAGCCTGGGCTCGTCCTGCTCCGGCCACCGGCCCCCCCCATGTCTATTCCTGTCCCGCCGAGCCCTGTGCCGGCAGAAACCCCCTCTCCGTGTTGCATCACCCGTTGAACTCTGGTGCCTGCCACCTCCAAAGCAACAAGTAGCTAAAATTAGTAGAAAGTTTGATCTGAGCCTGAGCCAAGCTTAATTTTTAATTGCTTCTACTTTCATTCCCGGGGCTGGGTTTCCCAAGGCAGTGGCAGGTGGGGGCTCGGTTACCTGCGGGCAGTGCTCCGGCCCGTCCTGGCACTGTGCCTGCTGGGCTCGGTGTCCCTGCCACAGCCGGGGGTGTCCCGCCGCAGCCGGCTGCCTGGTCCCCTGCTCTCTGGGCCCCCAGCCGGGCTCTCCGCGTCCCCAGGAGCCCCGTTTGCCCCTCCTGTGGCAGAAGGGATTGACCACCTTGCTCCAGCCCCTGCAGGCAGGGGGCCAATTTTCCAGCTTTTGCTTTTTCAAAAGACCAGTGTGATGTGAGGATTTGCAGCTAAATCCCAAGCAGCTCATCGCATTCCTGAGTCCATTCCCACCCCTGCAGCCTTCCCTTTCCCATCCCGTGCCTGCAGCCTCCCTNTCCCACCCCACTTCATCCCATCCCATCCCATCCTCCCTTTGCAGCTTCCCCTTTCCCATCCCACAGTCAAGTAACTGAACAGCGGAACATTTCTGGGATGGAGACACACAGGGAAGCTGAGAGTCTCCACTCATGCTCTCCTCTCCCAAATGCCTCCCTGAGCAGGGATCAGGAGGCTGCATTCCTGGTGTGGTTCACGGCTGCCGCTGGAGAGGGTGGAAAGTGTCTGGTCCTGGCTCAGAGCCCCTGGAACCTTCCACAAAATCCCCAAACACGCCGCGCTTGCGCTGACAAAGCAAACAGTTATTCAAATGACAAAGGTCACCTCTCCCCTTTTTGACAGCTATTTTTGCACCGTGTTCTGAAGTCCAAGGGTAAAGGACGGCTCTGTCCCTGCACCAGCTCAGGCTATTAGAGGGATTTGGGAGAGAGGAAGAAACCATCTGGGGGCAGGAGCCGGGAGGACAGGGTCCCTACGACCCTGGTTTTCCTGCAGACGTCCCCTAAAATCATCCAGCGTGGTCCAAGCGGGGGCTGCAAACATTTACAGGATGCGATCGCTTAAGGGTTGTGCAAAGGAGCAGCACCCGCGAGGCAGCAGCACAGCCGGGTTTTGCCAAAGCCCTGAGGCTGCGGTGATGGTCTTCCCCATAAAGCACAGGCAGCAGCCATCGGCATTTCGGTGAGACTCAGCATCGTCGTCAAAGCAGCAAGTCAGTGCCAGCAGCTCCCAGCCCTGCAGGGTGGCCCGTGTGTCACCAGGGGCTGCGAGCAGCCACAGGACACATCCACATGTGGCCAGAGACTTCCCGGGATGGTCACAGAGGTGGAGGAAACCTCCGGGAGGGCTGAGCCTGGTGTTGGTGGTGCAGCAGCTGCCTGGCACAACCCGTTACCTGCCCTGACACAAGGGCAAACCCTCTCCCTTAGCACAGCCGTGCTTGAGGCATCCCCGAGTCCCGCACAAGCATCCGGCACTGCTGCAAGACTGCATTCCGGACCATATTCCGATTTTCTGCAGAGTCCCAGGTGGGGCTGGTGTCGGGGCGTCTCCTTCTAGCCATGCACCGGGAGCAGGAATATGCACCAGAAACTGCTGGTGGGATTTCTCTTGTTGGTCCGAAGAAAATCCCGATGAGAGCAGAGCTCCCCAGCGAAGCGTTCTGATGAGCTTTCCCCCGCCCCAGCCTTCTGTGCCACTTGCTGTTCATTCTTGCAGCATTAAACAAAAATCCTCCCAAATATGTAACACATGGGAAGTCACCTGTACGCTGGGGACTCACTCGGGGCCATCGCCAGCTCTGTCCTTGCCCAGGGGTGCAAGGCTGGGCCCCCCCCCGGCCCTGTCCTTGCCCTCCCTGGACATTCTCTCCCAGTATTGCCTGGCAGAGGGTACCGATTCGGGTGATTTTAGAAATGGCCACTTAGAAGAAGCAAAGCCCAAAGCTGCCTTTTTAAAGCGACAATTCCCAACACAAACCCTAGTTATGGCTGAAACAGAGGAGCTGCAGTGCTCCGTAGTCTCAGGGGGTCACCATCAGCTACGTGAACGTGGCACCCTCAGCCGCTGTGTTTGACGGGAAAGGGCCCATTTTGGATTCGTTTCTTTGGGTGGGGGGATTTTCTTGAACCGTGCTCAGGATTTACTTTTTCTCTGCACTTGGCAATGGGAAAGCAATTTCCAGGCACCCCTGAGCCACGTAGGTGGGTTCTTGGCATCGGGATTGTTTTTCTTGAGGTTTTTCTTGCGGGGGGAGGATCCCCAGGTGCCAAACCCAGGCAGCTCCACGGGCTGCACTCAGCGCCGGGGGGGTGAGGTGGTCCGAAGCGAGCATCCCAGCTCAAAACCGAGATGCAGCCTTGGACACGCTCCAGCTTTGTTACCGTCTGCGGAGCAAAGTCCCACGAATCGAAACCCCCGTCTACGCCAGGTAGAAGCCCCACAACATTTGTTTTTCTAAGAAATTCAAACAAAACAGGGATTGGTCCATCCCAGCCCTGCCCAAGCAGAACCACTTCGTGTCCACGTGCTCCTCCTCTGGGATGTGCAAGGGAACAGGAGACACAGCTGGCTGCGGGGTGCCCAGGGCGCCGTACCCCGGGGTGCTGTGTGCCGGGCAGCTCCCCCCTGGGACGCCAGCCCCCGCGGGAGAGCTCGCATCCACCCTGCGGGCAGCGAAACACTCCCTTCACAGCTCAGGAGGCAGCTGAGGTCGCTGTCACTGCAGGGAAAAGTGACTGGAAATGGGGCCAGCTCCCACCTCCAGGCCCCCTGGCTCCCCTGGGGATCTGGAGCCCCCTCACAGCCCACCGAGCTCCCATTTCACCAGTGAAGCAACTGGGAAAAGGGCTGCTGGAGCTTTTGGTGCTTTGGTCCATTTTCATCCGTTTCTTTTCTTCACTACCTGGTGCCTGCACGTCCTGTGGGGTGGGACGTGAAAATCTGCACAAATTCAGAATCTGAGCATGGAAATCCAGGAGAATCTCAGCTAAGATACATTCATATACCTCACTGGCAAATGTTCACGACAGAGAAAGCCTTGTTTTCGTCACTTCTTCTTGGCCCCCACCCTGCAGAGCCTTTTCCGTCTCTTACCCTTACCTTCTCAATGTGGCCTTCTGGAGCAGCAGGAAATATCCCGACTTCCCAGATGCATCCCGAGGCCATTCTTCCCGGACACTCTGTTACGCACCTGAGTACGCAGTTGGGATGCAGCTGTCCGGGCGGGCTGAGAAACGTCACCGCCTGGGCTATTGAGGCTGTGCTTTGGCCACCGGAGCCGGACGGGGAGCCCGAGCGTCACGTCGCCCGAGTTGTGAACCAAGCAGGAAGGCGCTGGGGAAAGGTTTGATTCCCAGCTGGGTTTTGAGGACTGTGCCCAAAAGCCTGTGGGCTTCTCCCCTGCATTGCCCGCATGAGGAATGTCTCCCCCAGCATTCCCTCGTCTAAAGCTCTACAGCCCTCTCCCGTGGGTATCCGGAGCCAGCAGGTCCCTTCCCAGGGGGAAAAGCAGCCGTGGCCCCATGGGGATGCAGGGGCAGGCAGGGACCGAGCAGAGCCCTCGATAGACGTGGCTGCCGCCGGCCGTGGGTGCAGCAGAGATGAACGTAGTGGCAGCATCGCCCCGGCCCTGGCTCCCAGTGCTGCCAGCCTGGCTCCGAGTGGCTGACGCTGTGCCTCGCTGCGGGCTTGTCCTGATGGGATGGGGACCTGCCCAGCGCCAGGGGAGAAGGGGACGGTGGAAAACCAGCTCCTGAGCAAAGCGAGAGATGAAGGCGGTGTGTGGCACAGCTCGGGAGGCCGAGCAGCACTTACCTAGCAGGAACCCTGCAAGGTGTCAGACAGGAGTGCACGTCCTGAGGGCCAGCGCGGCCACCCATCCTGCACGTCCTGGAGAGGAAAAAAACCTTCCTGGGCAGCAGAAGGGACCCTGAGGTTTATCACAGGGCACAGCCAAAAACAAAAGCCATTTGTGCTGCAGCAGGAGATCCAGCCCGCAGGGTTCGTGCCAGCAGGACGGAGGGGTCAGGGCCACCAGTGGCTGCTGACTGAGAAGTGCTGAGCAGTGCCAGAACCACCCCCATCCCCATGGCAGAGGAGGGGACGGGTGGCCAGGAGTGACAAAGGGACTGCAGAGACACTCACTGCGGCTCTCTGCTTCCAGAGACTGTGGGCATCTCCTTCCAGAAATGGTGAGGGCAACGAAAGGAAGGACGTTCAGAAAACATCTGGAGAAAGCCCCCGTCACCCCCGTGTCCTCCAAAGGCTCTTCCAAAGCCACTGTCTCTGTCACTAGGCAAAGGTGGCTAATAAAAGGGAAGCTATGGTTGTCCCATTGGGAAAGCAGAGCACAGCCCTGGTTTCGGTGCTCGGGAGCAAACGGAGCGAGCCAAGGGGCAGCCTCATCCCTGGGGGAGCTGGAGCTCTGTGTGCCGATGCGCTGCAGGCCCAGCCAGCGAGAGCCCCTAATTCAAAACTCATGTTGTTTAAATCGAGAGATGACTGTAAAAATAAGGGTCGGATTTCTCTGGCTGCCAAGCCTCCCACGTTAACCCAAGCCCTCCGGTTTCCTGCCTTCTGGCATGTGTGACCTTCCGCACAGTAACCCCCGCGCTCCCCGAGGAGCCCCGGTGTGGCAGGAAGAATAAAGGGTAGTGAAAACTTGCATAACCTTCATCCAACCCCCCCAGGAGAATAAGGAGGCTGCTTGGACTGAGACTGTCGTGGGCCTTTTATGTCAGCTTTTCAAGCATGAAAATGGGCTTCCCTGCTCCGGGCCAAGGGTGCCTGGGATCCCCCCGGGGTCAGAGGAGCCCCAGGGTGGCTACGACCCTCACCCCCTCCAGAGCCCACAGGGGACGTCGCAGCCCAGGTACCAACATCTTCTCCCCTCGCTTGGGCTGCCAGCGGTTTGCCCAGGGCTGCCCTGTGCCAGCAGGGAAAGTTGGAGGAGAGAGGCCGGGAATGGAGCCCGGGCGACATAGCTGAGCTCCAGATGTAGCTGCTGGATGGCTGCAACCAATTTTCCATGTTTCTGACTCATCCTGCTTGGAAATTCCTCTCTGCTCAAGAAGAAGCAGCACGGGAAGCAGAAGCTTTTGCGAACTCACTGAGGAGGGATGAGGGGGTGGGATGAGGGGGTGCCCCCGGCCCAGGGAAGGATGAGGCTGGTGCTCGGGCAGCCCCTGCTGCCCACTGTCACCAGTCCCCTCGGGGCAGTGAGGGTTTGGGTACAACCAACCTGGCCACCGCACGGGTCCCTCCCTGCCACGCGCCGAGGCCAGGAGCCACACAGCCCCTCTCCGGAGCAGGGAGCGACAGGGTTTCTGCTCCAGAACAGCTTGTGCTTAGGAAGAGCGGCAGTAAGTGACCCCAGCAGGTGGGTATTAGCAGGCAGAACTGTTTCACACCCCAAAACTTCAGACACTCACCAACTTCAGGCCAGGTCTGAGCAGAGACCAAGGCGGATGCGTTGCCCGCTCCGGCCGGGAATGCTGCCAGTGCCTGTCTGGGTGAGACGTGCTGCTGCGCTCAGCCAGGGGCCGGTAGGAAATCCCTGCTGGATGTCTCCCGACCTCTGCTGAATCAGTACAACCGTTCCTCTGGAAAACCTAAATTTATTCCCGAAGCGGTGACGGCATAATTCACATATGCCCTATTCCCCTCTCATTGGAGTCCCCCTTACGTTTGCCGTTTCCAGCAATAAAGCAAAGCTGTGAGCAACCTTCCTGTAAATCGGCATCTCTCCCAGCCCTCCCGGTGACGTGAGCCCGGGGCTGAGCAGCTGCAGGAATTTATGTGAGTTCAGACCGGGCTGAACTTTCGCACAGTGACCCGCCGGGTCAGCGTGGGAAGGAGTGGGATGGAGAAAGGCAGAGAACAAAGACACCCATTGCAGCCTGCCGCGTGCGGGATGGGGATGGGGATGGGGAAGGGGATGGGGATGGAGACGAAGATGTGCCACCAAGCACGTGGGGGCTGTTTGGAGGAGCTTCTTGTGGTGCGCGCCAGGGATACTGCCTTTCCCAATCAGCTGGGCTGGGGGAATTGCGTGGAAGAGGGGATGGGGATGGGGTTGGTGATGGGAATGGATGTGGGGATGGGAGCAAACCCTGTTCCTGCAGAGATACCCCCACAAAAAAAGACTTCCTCTGGAGTCTGCTGTTCCCTCACCAGGGCATGACCCCAGACAAGGGATGACCCCAGCTGGGGGGATCCCGAAGCACACAGAGACCCACGGGGCAGCCCCGAGGGCCACCGTGCCCTTCTGCTCCCAGGGCTGCTCCGCGGTCCCAAAGGCCACAGGATCTGCTGGGCTGGGCAGGGTCCTTGTAGGGTCCCTCCCGGGGGTGCCCTCGGCTGTACAGGAAAGAAGGTCCTTCATCCCCCTGGAACAAACCCCAGCCCTTCCCCAGCCCCACACGAGCCGGGCAGTCGGGACCCCACCGGGATTTCGGCCACAGCCCTTTTCCACAACAGGCAGATGAGGGCTCCCCCTTGGCACGGAGAAATGCCTGGGGAGATCAATCCCTGCTGGCCAGGCCATTTTAAGCTCTATTTAAACTCGAGTGCAACCAGCTCTGCCCATTGACCCGTGGTCACCCACAGCCCGGGATAGCCCAGGGCCTCAGGGGACTTTTCATTGGTGTACATTAAAAATTCATGTTACTCAGGGCAAATTGGAGATGTCCCAGTAGGAAAATACAGCCAAGGGAAAATGCATAAATCATGTGGCTTCTCAACAGGCCTCGGCTTCTTACATCTCTCCTGCCCCAGCACAAACACTGCAAATGCAGAAAGCAACCAGTGGGAACATGTTTGCCTCGGCACCCGGCATAACCCCGGCATTTCCCAGGACAAGCTCCAGCGTTGGGTAACAGCAGGGCAGGGAGTGGAGCCGCACACAGGATTCATTTCGCCTGACGTCGTTAACCCCGAGCAATAGTCAACACATGAAACTGTGCTTCCCTGTTTGTCCCAGTGGCTCGGGGGGGCTGGTGTTTCCCAGTTTGGACGGCTCGCGATGGTGGGTGCTCCAACCTCGGGCTCTGCGGGCATGGACCCTGCCAGCTCTCTCTCTCCTGGGATGCCAAAAACCAGCGGGAACAAGATGAAAAGAAGAATTTTAATTTTTTTTGGGGGGGACGACCCCACCTGGGAATTTTTAGCAGAGCAGTGGCCGCCCTTCCAGCACTCAGGGGTGATGGCGGGTGCGGTGACAGATCTGTCCCTTGGAGGGGGGCAGATGTACAACCTCTGGCACGACCTGTGGGTGCAGGGGGTGCGGGCCAGCCAGGCACACCCCAGGGTGCCATGCAGGGACCCCCGGCCCCCCTGACGCTCTCAACCTGCCGGGGGGTGACCCCTCCCCATTGCCACCCCCGCCCCCCACAGCAGGGTGAGTGCAGAGGGACCCCCCCAAACCTCAAAGGTTTGGAAAAAACTACAACCACAATTTGCATTTCTTGCTGTTCGTTTTTCCCCCGTGGTGTTTCCTATCTCTGGTTGGTTTGGGGTTTTTTTCCTTCTTTTGCTTTTTCCTCCATTGAAACATTCCTTCTGACAATGAAATAAATGAGAAAGCACCCACCAGCAAAGGGGCTGGGGGCTCTCTAGACTCTGTGCCTGCTGAAATTTCCCAAATTCCTCCTTCCTCAGCTCCTGCCTCGGTGAGTCCTCCCCGTGCCGCTGCTGCTGGGTGCTCACCCCGAGGCCACTCCTGGACCCTCCCACCAGCAGCAGCCGGGAAGCACTTGGAGACGGCCCTAACGAGAAATCGGCAGCTGGAATTTATTCCTGCAGGAGCCTCCTACACCTTCGTACATAAACATACTCACACCAAAGCGGTGCTTTGCCCCCAGAAGCAGAATTTATACACACAAAGGAAAAAGATGAGAAACCCTTAATATTAGTTGCCTACTCAGACACAGTGGTATCATAGACTCATCGAATGTGTTGGGTGGGAAGGGCCCTCTAAAGCCCATCCAGTCCCACCCCCTGCAGGGAGCAGGGACATCTCCAACTAGAGCAGGTCGCTCAGAGCCTCATCCAGCCTGGCCTTGGATGTCTCCAGGGATGGGGCCTCCATCCCCTCTCTGGGCAACCTGGGCCAGTGTCTCACCACCCTCGGTGTAAAGAACTTCTTCCTGATGTCTCATCTAACCCTGCCCTGCTCTAGTTTAAACCATTGCCCCTCGTCCTGTCGCTACGTGCCCTTGCCAACAGCTGGTAAAATAAGTCTGGCTGGTGGAAGTACTGGGTGCGCACCATCGCTTTGCACGGCTGAGTGCTAAGAGAGAGGCTGGGCTTGAAACTCAGCTCTGCAAAACCGCTGTTGAATACGGAGTGGCAGAGTCTTGCAGAAATCCTCAGGGGAGAGCTCTGCCAGGCTGGAAGGGGGCTCCCAACGGCCACTGCCCTTGGGAAGCTCCGTGCCACCGCTCCCAGGTGACATGGGGACTCCTGTGAGGGTAAATCCCACTACCAAGCTTTTTCGGACAAGATGAAAGGGCTTGACCTCTGGGATGGATGGGCTGTGTCCCCGGGCTGCGGGGCTGGCAGCGGCAGCAGTGGGGTGGGGGCAGAACTGCAATGGGTTTATGTGGGGGTGAGCTCGGCATGAGCCCCCAGTGCAGCCCTGGTCCCCTGGGGGCTCCCCGTGAGCCAGACCTGCAGGCAGGGCCCAGCGAGCGGTGGGAAGCAAGGATTTAGCCCCCTGCTCTAGGATGTGCTTTGCAGATGAGGGACTGAGCATTGGGGCGGCCGGAGGAAACATCCAGCGGGGAGGGAGCAGGGGGGTTTCATCTGCTCTTAACCAAAGGAGCCAAGAGCCCCTCCACCGCAGTGTGTGAGTTCCTTCATGAGGAGAAAAAATAGAGACTGAAAATCTCTATAAGCTCGAGGAAAAAGGCAGGACAAGAGTGAAGAACTTGTAAGTGGAGTCAAAGACACTTGTAAATGAAATAAGACATTTTTCACAGGGAGACGATTGAAGCCTTAAAGGAGGAAGGCACTCTCCGAGGCCGGGAGCATTTAGAGGAGTGAGTGTCCTGCAGCCCCCAGGCACGCAGAGGAGCCGACCCAAAGTGCGCACCCTCCCCGAGGCTGGCAGCCTCCCGCGGGGCAGCACCCGGGAGCCCTGCGCCTGCCGAGCGCGCTGTGCCTGGGCCACCCAGCAGAGCCCTGCACCCACGGCGGGCACTCGCTCCAGCACCCATTAGGCCCGGGAGCGGCACACAGCCACCCCAAGGCCCGCAGCTCCAGCGAGGCACGGCCTGGGATGAGGACACGGGTGCAGGCAAGTGGTGGGGCAGCACCCATGGGTGGGGGCTCCCCGGGGGGGGGAACAAGGGGCAGGGCTTAGTGGGAATGGGTGGCCCCAGGGCAGGGTGGTCAGCGGGGATGGGATGGGGATAGGACAGGGATGGGAATGGGGGTGAGAATAGGGATGGGAATGGGGGTGGGAATGGGGATGGGAATGGGGATGAGGATGGG
>VXBO01013819.1:74202-84634 GCA_013400135.1 Rhinoptilus africanus
CTCCTCAACCTCTCCGAGGCCCTGCGGCAGCGCCTGGAGGAGGTGGCGGCCGACAAAGCCGAGATCCAGGGGCGGCTGGAGCAGCTGGAGGGCCGCGTCCGGCAGGCGCTGCAGGCGCGGCCGGCCGGGAACCAGAGCGCCAAGGACCTGGGAGCGCTGCAGGTGAGCAGCGCCCGCCGACCCGGGCGCCGGTACCGGCAGCGACGGCGGGGAGCCGCCCCCGGGGGGCCCGACCCGGCGGGGGGGGGGCGGGNCCAGGGACAGGGAGCGACCCGAGGGATGAGAGGGGGAACCGAGTCCGCCCGGGGTATCGGGACCGGCCCGGGGTGAAGCGGGGAGAGGTCTCTTCATTGCCGGGAGCGGCCGCGGGAAGAGCGATGGGGGACCCGGCTCTCCTGGGGCAGCGGGAGCGGCTGGAGGGGGGCAGCCGTGGGAACCCGGCCCTCCCGGGGTGCGGGGGGGCAGCGGGTGGGGATCGGCCTCAGGGGAGCGGTGGGGAGAGCTGGTGACCCCGGGGGCACCCCTGGGGACCTGCCGAAGGGGACTGGCCCCCCCGGCTCTGTGCGGTACGCGCAGCACAGCCAGATCTCCCCGGAGCTGTGGGGTTCACCTGGCTCTTCCCCCCCTGCAGTCCCTGATGGATGCGCAGAACTTGCGAATCGAGGAGCTCTTGCAGAAGATCAAGCAACAGCAGTACAAGCTGGACAAGCAGAATCTGCAGATTAAAAGCCTGCAGAGCAAGGTGAGCTCCTGCCCCGCTCGGCGGCCGGGGGACCGCAGCACGCTGTGGGGACCCCGGCGTGCACCGCCCTGGCAGCCCAGCCGGCACAGCGCTCTGGGGACGGCTGCTCCTTGGCTTCGGGGACCCTAGGGAGGCGGTGGCCCTGGTCCTTGTGCGGCAGCGTTGGTGTGCAGTAGCAAACTGAGCTTCCTGAGTATTTGCACAGAACTGGAGTGCGGCAACAGAGCCTCTCTGTGCTCTTCCTTTGAGTTTATCTGCAGAATAAACCCGTTAGCAGGGGTGTGGAAAGCCACAGTCATTCCTGGCTTTGCCAGCCTCGGGTACCTCCTGTTCCTTGAGCTTTCGGGGCAAGTTGAGCCCCAGCTCTGGTCACGGGGAGTGGCTGGTGCCTTGGCTGATCAGCTCCCGTGAGTACCAGTGTTGAAAGTGAGCTGAGATAAAACCATTTCTGACTCGTGCTTTGGTTTTAGGTCAATCTACTGATCCCCTTACACCTGAAGGACAACAAAACGCAGTCTCCGAAGTGGAAGATAAACCTGAAGAAGAGCCTCAGCCCCACCAACCAGAGCCAGAACGCCAGTGTGGAGCCCGTGCCGGCACAGAGTGAGTATCTGCCCGCGCTGCCCCGCTCCTCCGCGCCAGAGCAAACCTGCCGCGCTTGCAACCGTCTGCAAACAAAAGGTTCAGTTGTCCTGAGTCAGGATGTGATATTTGCTCACAAAACCAGAGCTTGGGCATTTGGCCAGACCAGTGGGATCTGGAGCACGGGCAGGATCCTAGCCTTCTGGATCAGCATTAGTCCAGCAGGAATTCAAGGATTTAAGAGGAATTTTTCTGCCTGATATTAAGAATGCAGTGGGGAGTGGAGAAATGCCGCTAGCAGGTATTTGTCAAAGAGGATTGGCGGGTGGGGGGTGAATGCAGGCAGGAAAGGAGGATCTCTGCTCCTTGGAGTTAACTCTTGGTCACCTGCTCTCACTCTACTGGGCAGAATCTGCTGCTCGCTCTGCCTGCTGGTGGAGCCGGGGGGCATTAAAGAGCCCTGGATCGTGAGAGGAGAGTTAGATCCCTGTGTGTCTGTCTCCCGTGGTTCATGTTTAGCGTTCATACTTGAAAGACAAGTGTCTCAGCTCACGCCATCCTTAGTGGAAGGTGCTGAGCTGCAGCGAAGGCGCTGCACGCTCACAGCCCTGGGAAACGCGCACCAGAGCAGGCGAAGGGATGCTGCATCTGGAGCTGCTGGCTCTGCCTGGAGCATCCTCTCTGCTGGCAAGGGGCTGGAGGAGCTCCTGCAGAGCGAAGGGCAGCGGAGTGGGTGTCCCCAGCAGCGCTGTGTCCTGCAGCCTTCCCTCCTGGACAGGGACTGGCATCCCCGCAGGGTTCGCTGCCTGGGAGCAGCTGCTCTGGTGTTATGTCGGCTAAACCATGGTGCTGGCTGTGCCTGCGCAACTGTCTGGGGATGTCCAGTGTGAGCCAAACAGAAATTGGGCAGGGCGAGGATGCGTGGGGAAATCCTGCCCAGGGCTTAACGCAGGGATAGCTATGGGAAAACACACGGTAATTTGTATGTGGAGCCTGGAGCTGTCACCAGTGCACCTGAAAGCTGGGTGGGCAGAACAAAGAGCTGCAGAATTGATGTGGAGAAGGAGAGAGATGGGATGTGTGGCTCCAAACTCCTCTTGGTCTGGGTCTGGTGGGCAGACCAGCCTGCAGGAGGGCTGTGTGAGGTCTCCTCGGGCAGAGCAGTTACTAGCGAGCTAGAAAACTGGCTCAAAACCTTTTTCTCCCCTATTTTTTTCCCAACTGTGCTTTGTGACCTGCCCTCAGTAGTGTGTCCTAGAACCCTAGAATCATGTGGGTTAGAAGGGACCTTTAAAGAGATCATCTTATCCAACCCCCTACCCCCGTTCCACTCTCAAGTTGTGCTGAAAGTGGGGTGCAGGGAGAGGGGTTTGGGTCTCTGCTGCTCGCTGGTGGCAGATGTGGGCTGTGCTGTCTGCTCTGCGCTGCCTGATGGGTGCTGCGTGTTCAACAGCCCCCGTGAAGCGCAGGGGGGAGGCAGCGAGGGCCCACAGCCCCCGGGGATGGTGTGAGAGCTCAGGGCCTTCTCATTCATGCCGCACGGTCCCCACCGCGGAGACCCTGGGCATCCTGACTCCCTCCCACCCGGCTGAGCTGCGAGCTCGCCCTTCTCTTCCCTAATCCCCAATGTTGGTATCGCTGGCAGAGAACAAGTTAGCTTCCTCTCATTAGCAAGTCGAGTGAGTCTTCTGGCAAATCTTAAAGCACACAAGATGTGGCAGGCCAGCCCCGTGCCCTCTGCCTGGGGAGGCTTGTGGCTGCTTTCAGAGCAGGCTCGTGCCGGGGAAGGCTTGTGCCGGCGGCTCCCTGCCTATTGTGAGGCAGAGCTGCCCCCGGGAACAGCGATGAACTCCACCGCAGCCCTTTCAGAAAGACCCTTTTATTTGCATCCAGTGAACACAAGTTTTTTGGGGTTGTTTTTTTGGGCTGGGGATGGCACAGAGCCAAGCATGTGAAAGTTGAAGGCTTGAAGCTGCCTGGAGAGTGAAAGGTTTAATCACTTGCAGAAAGAGGATCACGTCTTTAGGCAGAGCCTGTGCTCTCTGGCAGCCAGCCCAGTAGGGGAAAGGTAGAGCCCTGCTTGCTCTCCCCGTGGCGCTGGGACTCCAAAATAATTGGGCTGGGGTGGAGAGAGGGAGGGAGGCAATGGAAGCAGCTCCAGGCATGCCCTGCCATCCGCAGAAAGGGTGTTTATCCCAGGTTGATGACCTCTGTGGTGCCTGGAGATCCTGTTGGGTAAATACAGTGCCATGCCTGGGGCAGCTCCAGCCAGCCTCGTTGATTGTCCTGTCTTGTTCGGCTAAATAAAGGAGGAGGGAAAGAAAAACATCCAGAGCAGCCAGGAGGTCTTGTTCTGCTGGTGCCATACGGATGTGCAACATGAACTGGAACTAACGAGGGTGTTCCTCAAACAAAAAGACTGAGCTGAGGCTGCTGGAGCAGCTGCGTCTCATTCAGCTGTGTGAAAGTCCCTCTTGCACCAGGAAAACAGAAGAGATGGGAGTGCAGCGAGCGTGGCCGGGGCCCAGGAGAGAAAACAGGCAGGGACAGGGTTGACTTCTGCGAGCTGGGGCCACCGAGCATCCCCCGGGCACCGTCCTACCTTGGGTGGGAGGGGAGAAGAGGAGCTGTGTGAGCTCGGCAGCCCCTGGCGCCTCTGCTGCTGCGCTGGTGTCCCTGGGTCAGGTCCTGTGTTTGCCTTCCCTGGCTGCATTCGCCTGGGGAGCGGGGCTAAGGGGGGTGCCCGTGGCCTCCCCCGCCTGCCTGCTGCCTTTCTGTGCTTTTGATCCTTCGTGCAAAATGCTCACCTCAGATCCACGTGTGCACGTGCTCGGGGGAGGGCTTGGTCCCATGGGTGCACTGGTGGCACCAGTCCCATGCTGACCCCAGCCCTGGGGGTGTGAAGGGCGCTGGTGGCTGCGGGTCCAGCCGTGCTGGCTGCGGGGCCAGCGGGCGGTGGGCGAGGGGCTGCCTGTGCTGAGGAGGAGAAGGTTCACTGAGGGGCCTGGGGAAAGAGGGGGGAATGGGTGAAAGGTGGTGGCAGGTGTCACACTGCTGTCCCCTCTGCTGACCTTTCCTTCAGTTGTGGCTCTGCTCTTCGCCCCGAGGCAGCACCGGGACTCCCCGAGGACGGGATGATGCCCCGCAGGGGCTGCCCTTGCCCTCAGCAGCTCAAAGCCCCCGTTATCCTCCCTCCTGCCCCACATGAAGCCTCGGGGCTGTGGGGGAGGCCTCTCTCCTGCTGCCCCAGATCATGATGCCAGACCTGACCCTGGGAGCAAGAGGGACCCCAGAGAGGGGTGGGGGAGGGATGGCCACCACCCCAGCACAGCCCGGGATTGTCTTTAGGTTCCTTCACCCGTCTGTGCTGGGGTTGTGCTGGCAGCAGCTGTGAGCCACCAAAATCCATCCCACCCTCGCGTGGGGAGAACAGACCCCCTTTGTCTGGGGGTGACGGGGGCACCTGTCCTGGCTGACAAAGAGCCCCTTGACTGCATCGACAGCCCAGGGCGACGTCCCTGCACATCTTCTGCGGCCTTTTGACTCGGGTTTTGTAACAGGTTTCCTCCCCCCGTCTCTCCCCGGGTGCTGCAGGTGGTGGTTCCTGGATGGACTTTTATCAGCGCTGTTGAAACGGTGCTTTGCTGGCAGCGCCGGGCAAAGTCCCCGCCGGGGCGGAAGGAGAGGTGGGAGCCCGGCCGGCATGGGGATGGCCTCGCCCCAGGCAATCCACTCATGCAATGAGCCGAGGCTCCCTGTGGTCCACCCACCTTTTCCCTGCCCTGGTCAGTGTGTCTCGGGCCAAAGAGTCAGCCCAGCCTGGCCCCTTGCCGGCTGGTGGCAGGTTGCCCAGCAAGATGTCTGGCCGGGGCCACCACGGTCACCGAGAGTGAGAGGTCGTGTGCTGGATGCTCAAGTGCCTTCCTGACACCAGGACCTGGGGTTTTTTCTGCCCTTGAGGCCCTTTGAGGCCCTTTCAGCCGTGGGGTGGGATGGGGGTGCCTGTCCCTGCCTTGCCCCTGGTGTTATCCCACACCAAACGGGCCATTCCTGCCTGGTGCGGAGGGAGCTGGGAAGCTCCTCGTGTCCCTCCTCGCCAGGGAGCCGTGCTCTCCAGCCTAGGTCACCCCAGCCTGGCCTGATGCCTGGCTTCTGCCTTGGACAGAAGCCCAAGGAGCTGCGTTTGGATAAATGGGAAGATATGGGCTCAGAGTGTTTAAAGACATGAGTCAGAGGCTGTGGCCTCCAGCGCTGCGGCCACCGCTGTGCGCAGCTGGCTGGGCTCGTGGCCAGGGCTGCAAGTGCCGGGGCCATGGTAGGAGCAACCTGCTGAGGAAGTGGGATTCGGGGCCACCTTCTCAATCGCTCTTTCCTTCCCTTGCAGAGCTCCCGGAGGATTGCCACCAGCTCTTCCTGGCCGGGCAGCAAAGCAGTGGCATTTTCCAGGTGCAGCCCGTAGGGTCTCAGCCCTTCAAAGTCTACTGCGACATGACTTCAGGTAAAGTGGTGGACGTGTCCTGCAGCACCTCGCATGGCGGCCTTGCACATGGTAACCCCAAATGACTGTGGTTTCCCTGCCCGCAGAAGGTGGCTGGACAGTGATCCAGAGGCGCACAGATGGCTCCGTGGACTTTGACCAGCTTTGGGATGCCTACAAGAACGGCTTTGGAGACCTTCGTGGTAGGTAGATGATGGTGTCTATCTTTTTATCATGGGATAAGTGTTATCTTAGCACATTATTTCCCCTTGCTGGCTGGAGCCAGTGTTGAGCTGTGGAGGCCGGGGGGGGGAACACGACACACTGCTTGGAGACCAAGAGTCCTTGGTCTTCTGGACTTGTGCTGCCAGGCGGCGATTCAAATGCTGCAGTGTCCTGGGTTGTCCCTTTTTGTTTCTGGAGCCGGTCTATGTTTCTGCTTTGCACAGCATGTTCGTGTCCCCATGGCCAATGCAACGTGGTTTGTTTCAGGTGATTTCTGGCTGGGCCTGGAGAAGATACATCACCTCGTCCAAGAGGGAAGGTACGATCTCCTGATTGAGCTGGAAGACTGGGAGGGAAATTCCCAGGTAGTTCAGTTTGTCTTCAGCCTTGGTGGTGAGAGCACAGCCTACACGCTTAACCTGCTGGGACCTCTGTCTGGAGAGCTGGAAAATGCCATCGGGGACTTCAGGCAGCTGCCCTTCTCCACTCGGGATCGTGACCATGACCTCAAAGCTGACACAAACTGTGCCAAGCACCTCTCAGGTCAGTAGGAGCTCCTCCTTCCCAGTGGCATGTGCTTTCCTTGGCAGCTGTCTGGTGGTGGCCATGAGTGGGTCAGTGACCCTGTGGGACTAGAGCCCTTTGGTGTTGAGCCCAGTTTGTCCCCTGCTTCCCTGGAAAGCTGCATCCTTGGGAGGAGCCGTGCAGGGAATTGGGAGGGAAGCTGAAACTGGGAAGGGTTCATGATTCAGGTCTTGGCCCAAGCATCTGTCTTCGTAACAGCTTTGCTGGCTCCCACCTTGCCTGGAAACCTTTCAAGTGAGGCAGAGGCCGGTCCCCAGGCTTGAGATGGGGCTGCTGAAGGGTTTGAGGGGGGTTTTGCCTGCAAGAAAGAGCCGCAGGAATTTGCAGATGCATCCTGAAGTCCTACAGGATCTGTGCAAAGGCTTTGCAGTGCATGGGACTCCTCAAGTGTGTATGAGGTGGTCTTGTAAGGTCTCGAAGCCCTGGAAAAGTGGGGAAAATGGGGGCAGGAGCTGCCTTGAACCTAGGCTTGTTTTCTGCCTGGAAGTGCTGTTGGGTGGTAAACCTGGCTCTGCGTTGCCTTGGTAGGTGGCTGGTGGTTCAGCACCTGTGGCCATGCCAACCTCAACGGGAGGTACTTCCGCTCCATCCCTCGCCAGAGGCACGAGCGCAAGCAGGGCATCTTCTGGAAGACATGGAAAGGCAGGTATTACCCGCTGAAGTCAACCACCATGAAGATCCAACCCGCAGCACTGGAAGCAGAGCCCTGAAGCTGCCCCTTGAGACTTGACCTTCTCTGCGGAGCACAGACCTGAGCTCCATCATTTGGTGTTTACAGAAAACAAACCCACCCTCCCCAGGAAGTCCCCCAAGGAGCATTTCTCTCGGAGAGCAGCCCTTTGGTGGCATGATGCAGCTCCTCACTAAAGTAAAACAGCTCCATGTAGCCGAAATCCCTGGGTGGGAGCTCCCAAACCAGAAGAGGAGCCACCAGCAGGGAGACCCACTTCCAGAGCATGCACAAAGGTCTTCCAACCTGCCACGTGCTGCTGTGGCAAGTTCAAGTTGTCTGGTGCTTTCTGTCCTGTCTGAACACTTCTGTGCTGGTTTTGCTGAGCTGGGGCTGGGGGGAGGGGGAGCACGTGAGGTGTTTCACTACCCTGGACCTAAATGTTGGGTATGGAGCCTTGCTGTATCCTGTGTCTCACTGTTGTTCCCAAATGATGTCCTACGCACTCTCCTGTGAAAGCTCACAGAGCCTCCTTCCCCCCGGTGCCGTGGAGCAGTGAGCCTTTGGCAGCTCCATCTGTGCAGCCCCCGTTCCTGTGACTTCATCCTGCTGGGAATGGGAGTTTTGGGGGGGAAGGCTGAAGGACACCCTGTGCAGAAGGGGACTTGGGGCTCACTCGGCTTCCCTGGCCCCCATGGCTTTGAAGCCCTGTGCTTCTGGCTGTGCTGGAATTTGCTGGGAGCTGGGGAAACTCCTTCCAGCTCCAGGAGGTGATGGGTGGGATCCTGCAGCCCCTTCCACGAGGGCCAGATCCTGAAGGGCTGAGTCTTAAGCTCTGCCTGAAGCCGACCAGTGCGGCTGGGGATGGTCGGGACAGCACAGGTACAGAGCAGCGACTGTCCCTGGGCAGGACCAGCCCTGCTGCCAGCTGTAAACCTCCCTGGAGGGCTGCCTTCTCCCAAAAGACTCCAGGTATTTTGCAGAGGGAATAGCACCACCCTGTGTACGTGTCCCAAAACTTGCTCTAAACGGCCAAGGGACAGCAAGGGCTTCTCTGCAAGAGCTGCACCACCTCCTTGGGTGCGTGCGTTGGTGCTGACATACAGCATTGCCCCTGGCGTGGGCGTCTGGGCAGAGGTGGGCAAAACAGGTCCCCAAAAACTGGTTAGGCGACAAGCTGCCGTCTTGGGGCTTCCCAAGCATCCCGCCCTATTGAAGTCATATTGACTACCGTGCTAGAGCTCCGAGCTGCTAAATACTGTAAATAGCCATTTGTAGGATTGTTGGATCTTGTCGATGAATTTCCTGTTTTAATTTGTTTCCATATTTAAATGCAGTGTTAATAACAATGTGGTGTAATTTATAAATGTTGAGGGGGGGGGAGCAACTGTAGTTTGTGTATTTTAAACTTTTTTTGTACTAAAATATCTTTTCTGAAGATGTCTTTTAATAAAAACAAGCCTGCAACTGTCCTGCCTGGATGATTTGCCCGATGGTTCACCAGTAGAAGATGTGGGAGCTATGGGAGGTACTCTGGATTTGCAAACTTCACTTGTTTGAGCTGAGCATGGTGCTTCTGCCTGGCCTCAATTTTTCAGCTGTAGCCTTATGGGGGTCCCAGAGAAATCCTTGCTATAGCTCCCAGAAGTAGTTTTCAGTCTATTTGGAGTTTATGGACTTGAACCTCTCTTTTCCCTCTGGAAACCAGACCCTGGGGCAGCAAGTTTACAAGTGAGGTTGAGCTGGCTTTTTTTATTCCCTGGTGGTAGACCTCTGCACCAGGGAGATAGTCCTTGGAGCTGGCTGGAAATCCCTGTGCCAGCTCCTTGACTGAGAGTGGAGCCTGAGGGCTGAATCATCCGGACGGATTAAAATTGGAGCTGATCAGGACAAGCCCTAGTAAGTAGTAGCATAATCATCTCTGAAAGCGTTTACTGTGGCTTCCAGGGAATTCTTACATAGATGGGAATGAAATGAGCTGGGAATGGAGCAGAAGCCTTGAAGGTGATGGGGGTGAAGTTCCACAGCGCTCGTGTTCCGGGGCCTGGGGCCTGATACTGGAGCTGAAGAAAACAGCAAGCGCTTCTTTATCTGGTCGAGGAAGGGGGGATAAAATTGCTCATTGCAGAAGGAAGAAATGAGAATAAACATGGCAGTCTGCTAGAGCAGCTGTATAAATACCTGATGTACCTAAATGTGGCCCCAGCTCCTGCGTCTGTCCTCCTTCCCTGGGGAAAAACCTGGGGTTAATTACAGCCCCGAGCTCAATTGCATGAACAGCCCATTATACACAGCTTTGTGCTATCTGTCTGCTCCCTCTTGCATTCACAAATACATTTTTAATGTTTCATTCACTTAATTCAAAGCTTGTTTAGTCCCTGGGTGCACTGTCAGATACTGAAGTGCCATGTTTTAGTCTGGATGCCGGGATGGTTTTTATGCATCAAATAGAAACCGGTGAAGGAGCTATGCTGTATTTATTCATCGCCGGGGTTGGTTTTTTTTCTTTTTGGCAGATGTGGGGTTTGCTCCCCAGTGGTGCATTTGACCGTCACCCTCTCCAGAGGCGCCCAGAGGCCGGCGCCGGCCGGGGGAGGGCTCAGTGCCCCCCATCTCCCTGAGACGCCCCGCTCTGCGACACCCCCTCCACGCCAGTGCCGTCCCACGCTCCCAGACCGCGAGTCCCACGCTGGAGCGCGTGGCATCCCGGGGCCCTTCTGATCCCCTCTGCAAAAGAAGCCAGTCCCAGGTCCCTGTTTCCATGGCAAATCCCCCGGAATCCTCCAGCTCCCTCCTCCCCGCGGAGCTGCCTCTCGCCGCGCCGCCGGGGGCCGATGCGGGGCGGGGCAGCGCCCTCCTGCGGCAGCGGGAGGAACGGCGCCGTGCGCGGCCGGGAGCGGGGGGAGCTGGGGGGGACCTTTGCGATCATCGAGTCCGACCATCACCCAGCGCTGCCCGAACCCACCATCCCCCCGCGTCCCTCAGCACCGCCTCTGCCCGGCTTTAAATCCCCCCAGGGATGGCTGATCCCCTCAGCACCACCACTGCCCTGGGCAGCCTGCCCCAGTGCTTGACAACCCTTTCGGGGAAGAATTTTTTCCTAATATCTGTCCTAAACCTCCCCTGGCACAACTTCAGGCTGTTCCCTTTT
>VXBO01013820.1:2025-14167 GCA_013400135.1 Rhinoptilus africanus
CTCATTAATAAGGAACTGAACCCAAACTTTTTATTAAGTTATTTTTTTATTAAACTGTGTTCTGCAATTTTTTGTGCATATCTGCTCCTATATATTAGTTAGGATTCAGTGATACTCATTTTTCAAAACTCTGAAGTAATTTTAATCTTTTAAAAATTATGACAGATACTACTAAGACAGAGATTTCTTGTCTTTTGATATGAATCTTTCTAGAAGGTAAACTGCAGACCCTTTTAACCTCATAATTTGAAAGAACTATAAATAATTGTGGGTTTGTGTGATATTTTCTGACAGTAAAATACAGCTAGACACTCAGACACTCAAGAGTTCCAGTCCTAAAATGCTCAGGAGTGTTTTTCCAAATGCCTTGGGACTTTCAAAATTAAAGGTGACATGGAAGAGTAGAGCGTTTGCTGAGTTGACATTAAAGTTCATTTTTTCAGCAGACACAGGTGATTGCAGTTTGACAAAAAGTCACAGAGCATAGGTGCCAAGTACATTAGGCTATGAAAATAGTTGTATACAGGGCTGAAAGATAAAATAATTTACATTAGTTTGTTAATTAAAATATAAATGATCCCTTATTTGTCATGTTGGAATATGTATTTTTGGTCAAGTAATAAAACCTCAGACATCAAGATATCAGTACATTTAATAACTTTTTTTCTTCCCCATAAAAGATGCTGGAAAACTGTTCATGACCTTGGATATGTAAAACAATTCATTACTGAATTTTAAAAGTGGAATTATGACCACCTTGATTACTGGGAATGAAACTGAACTATAAAATTTGGACTAAGATTTTGATACTCACAAGGTTCATAGTGTTTGTCCCAAAAGACCTGGGATTTTAGCTCAATCTGTTCTAGACAGAGAGCCAAAAAGAAAAAGTCAGATTCATATTACCTTGACATCCAAACTCTGCCTCCATCAGTCTTTGTATAGATAGATTTTGAGGTTTTTACACAGAGAAACATCTGTAATATTTACTATTAAAGATGCATTGTTTAAGAATAAAACTCATTTGAAATCTAAAAGAATTCCTTCCTCTGTGCCCAACCATTTTGGTCACATCTTTCTCCTGACTTACGTTTTTCAAATAATAGCTAGCAAGGTTTTGCTTACAGAAAATGTTTTTCTACAGTTCTTTCTGAAAGCTGGTAAGCCCTTTTTGTATCAGATCCCAAAAACTAATTAAATCTGATTTTCATTAGCTGGGATAAGCAGCATAAAAAAATCATGCCTTAGAATCAGGAAAATTAATTATATCTTAATAATTTAATCTTCATATTTCTCTCGCTACTTTTTCTCACAGGAACACAGTTACGAAAACTAAACTGCCAATATAATAGGTCCCCAAATATTGGTTTTAGGCTAATAGTGCATTAAAACATAGTGCACTAATAGGTAATATCCATGCACAAAAGAGGCAGACAGTAGTTAAATGCAGACAGCTTTGCCCTCAGTAACCTCCTTAATAAGGGGGTAAATTAATTTGTTGACGTTCTCTGGGGATAACAACAAGATCAAATTTAATAGGTTGGGGGTTTTTTCTCTTCTATGTCAAGCCTCACATACCACTGACTATCAGCTAATCCTGCGAGCTAATGCTGGACATAATGAGATGAACATTGATCAAGCAGCAAGGAACCACCCAAGCGAGTAGGATCCTACTTCACCTCTGATAAGAATTAAAAATGCGCAGATCTTGCACAAGGGGTCTGTTTCACTCGGAGTTGTCTGATGCTTTGTAAGAGCCACTTTTGCGGCTTTTAGGGGTAGTTTACTCATACGGCAAACTATTTATTCTATAAAAGCCTGGAGCCAGAGAAGGCATCAGAAGGGAATTCTGACATTAACTTGTTAGTGGCGTGAGCAGGCTGAGAGTAAGAAAAGCACTGGGACTCTGTTCATCTATTTTACCCAAAATCAAATAATCAACCAAACCTCATCAAAAGGAAGAAGACATAGTAGAGTGAAAAGAAGCCAGCTTCCTTTGTGTGCTGTTTTAATGATGTCAGGTTCTAGTTATTTCTCAGTATTTCTTTTTAATGAAGTGAAAATATTTACTATTTATGTTTGTAGAGTTTGTATTTGGTGTCTAAATAGTTATTTCACTGTTTCGGCACCTGCATTGACAGAAACTTGTTCGCTTAGTCTACCACTAGCTGATTTTATTTTCTTTCACATACGTGTTCATGAAAAAATAGAGATGGGTGTAGTAAAAATTTGAAAAATTGCCATAAGCCAAGCTGCTTCTTTGACCTATATATATGGTTATATTAAAAAAAAATAAAAAGCAAAAGACATTGAAATACATAGAGAAGAAAGCCAGTAATAAAAGGTTATAATTACTATGCAAACAGGACACAGTAGGAACAAAAGGTAACTAGAAATGGCTTTTAAACTGAAAGTATGATTTGCTTTAGTATCCAGTGATGGTTATTATATTTGACATTGGAGAAGGGAAAAGGCTCTCGTGGGAACTGGGATATGAAGGAAGAAAGTATTGCTATCACAAGAGATAGCAAAACTGACTGAGTTTAGTGTGCCTAATTTAGGGTGCTAGATGAACTCTAATCCCTCATCTGTGACTGAACTAAAGGTGAAAATAAGGCCAAATAGGCAACACTTATAATAAAGCTTCAAACTGGAAAACAGACAGCGTGGCCTGACGGATTGGTAAGGGTAGCGTTTCTAGTGAAATGGATGGAAAAAATGGGTTAAAAGAGTCATCTAGTATGTTAGACCTTTTAGTCTGAACTCACTACTGTGCAATGCTTTTCAGTATTATTTATAAAGATTTATTAAATAAAAGAATTGCTAAATCTTGTAGACAAGTAAAAATTAGGATGAAATAAAGGGTAGGTAGATTGTGCCAACCCAAACAAATATTTTTTACTTGGTAAGATACCAGATCTAGAAAATGGAAAATAGGTAGCTCTCCTATCTGGAGTTTAAGTACAGAATTTGGTATAGAGCTATATCTAATGAGAAATAAAAAGGCAAAACAGAGAAAACTGCATTTAAAGAAACTTCAAGTGGTCTATAATAGGCATGAATTGTTCAAATCCCTCCTTCAGCCTGGAGGGAGATTGCAAGGAGAGTTTCATCAGGACTGATCTTATTTCTGGTTATAGTAGCTCTCTTTGTGCTAAAAGGAGGTGCACAGGTTTGAAAGCACTGGCAATCAGAAGATCTTGAGCACTAGAATAAGAACATAATAAAACTCAATGGCATGATGGTGACTATTAGATGAAATATAGAAATCAGCATTCTGCCTCTCAGATGCAAAAGGTTCTGGAACAGCCTTTCAAATGAAAGGGACAATTAAAATTCTTTATTATCAGTGTCTGGATTATGTTTGCTTTATGATTATGCCCTGCCATGGTTTCAGGAACACACAGATGGGCTCAGGCTAACAGGGTTATGAATGTAAATATGATACCCTATGAATCCTATCTCAAAACCCGTATAAAGCTTGGAGCAATAGAAACCATTTGCACTGTGCCGTGTTAATGAAAGACAAGGTAACTTTACACTCTGCGGGTTAGCGTAAAGGCAGTTGAGTATCCTTTGCATGAAGCCTGCTCAGGTCTAACAGTGGCTGTGGCCAGCAGAGGCACCCAGAGTCCCCGGGGAGATGCTCAGGGGATGCTCGCAGCTCATTGCATCTGAGGTTGCCCCAGGGCTGTTACACCACTTCCAGACCCAAGGTGCCGTTGCGTGGTCAAGAAATTCTAGTTCCTCATTGTTACAGCCTAGGACTAGACACAAAAGTACATGCTTTGATCAAGTATTTCATTTTCACAGATATTCCGGCTCGATATGTTTGAATATTTTTTTTAATGGCAGTTGAACAACATTCCTCAGTGCCTGGGGGCTGATGCTAGCGATGCCAGAACTCATTTCTGAAATGCTTTGGACTCCAAACCGAATACAGTCTTGTTCCACCGTGCCTGCATACTCCCTTTTGCTGCAGTTTTTCTGATTAAATGTGATATGATATACTACTTCCTGACCATAAAACTTGTACTATACCTCATTAAGGTCAAGTAATGCCACTGTAACAGCCATAATATTTTCATTTCCTGTCTTTTTTATAGTTTTAAGTGAATAAGCTTACTACTGCAATAACAAAAATGGATATGGGTTTTTTTTTGTTGTTGTTTAAGCAATATTTAATTTCCTTAGTTTTTCCTTATACTAAATTTCTCCCCAGAGTTTTTCTCACTCTAGTTGTTTTTTCCCCTTCCCGAGAGTATCTGCATTTTTTACGTTACTCTTTAGCCACTTTCCCAAGAAAACACGGCTTCTTAATTCTGCTTTCTGTCTATTTTCTCCCCTCATTTCCTTGATAAATTGTGAAGCAGCTTCATCCATATTTGATAGAAAGGCAAAAGATCCTTAAGTTTCTACATGTTTTCTGCAAGCCGGTGCCTAACAAGATATGCTAACATGCTTTAATAAGAAAATCAACTAGTAGTATTAGCATTTACTGCTGTCAGTTTACCCATTTGTATACACATGGCTTCAGACTACCCTTAGCTTCTGATATATCCTATTTCATGGTCAGGTTATGGTTATAGTGCATGGAGGACGTGGAGTTTCTAGCAGTGTTGTGGTTGTCGTTGCAGAGGGTATGGTTTGGGTTCTTGTCCTAGAGCTGTGTTGGAACCAGTTACAGCATTTGTAGCACATACAGGTGGGGTATAAGAAAAAGGAGGTTCAGAGGGTGGGGGAGGTTGTGTGGTGAGTAATTACAGAGTAGATGAGTTTATAAAAATATCAGTTCTGCAGTTCACCAAACAGGTCCTGTTGCTTATATCTATAATTATATAGAGAATTCCAGAGGTAGCCTAAGCGGTAGAGAAGAATGGATGATTTTACATGTCTTATTCTGCAATTATCATTCTGTCCTTCGTTGTATATCAAGATAGAATTCTTGCAGAAAGTAAAAAATTTCTAGTTCTTTCCAAAAGTGTTCTTGCCCTAAAAAAGTGACTGAAAGTAAACTCACCAAACATTTTCTGATTTTAACTTTGTTTTGGGTGGGCTGTTTTCTTCTTGGACTGTTTAGATACAGTCTAAGTACGACTCACTGGAGAGCATATTCCAAGCTCTCTGCTATGCTTATTCTTCAGCTGTTGATGCAGACCTGTCAAAGGAATTTCAGTAGAATAATTTTCCACATGAGATGCAGTTTCATCAAGATGTGGATCAAAACCATGTCGCAGTTTATCTCGGCTAAAATATACCCGTTTATATCAGCTTAAGGTCCTTTGGGGAAACAACATTGAAAATATCATTAGAAAATTACAGGTGGTCTGGACTGTCATTTCCTAATCACGGGAAGCTAATGGTTTTCAAAACTGAGAAGATTTTATGTCAACCAGTTCTCATGTGTTTCCAGTTGTTCAAAGAGCCCAGTTCTGCTCTTCAGCCTCCCCCAGGCACTTTATGTTCAGATCTTACTCTTGACAGCCACTTGAGCATTATCTGCGGGCATGTTGCTTCAATCTCTTTCTGACAAGATAGATTTCTATTTCAAGAAAATATATTCCAAGAGGCAACTCAGGCAGCGGAAGTATTTCTGGAAAGAAATCCAACCTCATGTAAGGATGCTTAGCAGAGTGGCTGGGCATGAGTAGAATGCGGTTTAGGTCAGAATAAAAGTAAGGAAGGTTATGGGGAGGGGAATGTTTTGGGTGGAATAAGGGTAGCTCTGAGATGTCAAGGTTATGAGGAATCCTTGTGGCATACCTTTCCTCAAGGGACAATTTGAATTGTCTCACATGCAGATCTTTGTCTTACAAGCATGTTGTGGTATTTCTCTAAGAATTGGAACCTCACATTTTAAACCTTGGGTTTTATTGGACTTTACATTCTAGAATGCACGACTTTTTACTACCAGATATTCCAGTTAGGGATCTGTTTTGATGTGTTCTTAATATTATTTCTGATTTTGATAATTTCCCTGTCTTTAACTATTCCGGCAATGCCCGCCCTCACTCCAAAAAACAACCATGCATCAAGTTCTCTTTAACCTTTCTCTCATCACTTGCTTATTTTGTCAAGCTCTATTTTTAAACATTTTCTTTTCCAGCACTGCCCACCTTTCCTTGATGCTTCTTCACTTTTTCTAGTCCTTTAATAACATCAGTGAATAACTCTTCAATGACGTTTTATTTCTTACTCTCTTTAGGATCTAATATATTTTATGTTCTCAGAAGAGCTCCTTTATTTCCCTATGTGGGGAAATTGTTTTTCTGGTTTATCATCTATGTCAAATAACGTTAAAATATGCAGTTGTTTCAAGAGTCGCTATGATAATGCAAACCCACTGAACTGAAACCAGTGGCACATACAGGGCAGCTACAACTCCGATTTGAGTCCAGTGAGGTGATTTCTGGGGTAATGAGAGTTTCAGGAATTATGATAAGGGCATGCTGACACATACCAAAGTCAGTGACATGCAGAGCATAGACATAACGTGAAATGCTATACTGAATGCCATTCTACTGTTCTAAATTGTTAAGAAGTTTCCTCTTTATTTAAGTTTCTTGTCCATGAGTTGCAACATTGGATATTGGGAAAAAAAATCATGTTGATATTTACTGGTTTAGGCCATTACCTATTGCATAAAACCTTTATTTAACTTTCGTAAGACTTGTTTTGTGAAGTCACAAAATAGTCAAATTGTGCCCTTAAAGGTTAGATTCTCACAAAAACAGCTTCACATGAACATGTAAGAATTTTGCTTTTTGATAAAGGATAGATGATGATCAGTGAACAATATTAGGCATTCATGAGGCCTGCACATTTACCCTTTCATTTCAATAAAAACAGTTATTGCAACCTGAAAGTACAAGCTTTTGGTTAAAAACATCAAAATTCAACAAGCTTCAGGAAAAATAATTATTCTAGCAGTGATTCATATGCATCTTGCAGAGGTGTGCATTTTGATACGTGTAAATTAATCACTTTTATATATATGTTAAAGAGTACATATATAATCTTGTAAATTGTTTAAGCAATGAGATTGAAATGAGTGAATAGTAATTTTATTTTCATAGCATTCCCACTGTGATGTCAAATGCAGCTAATCAAGAATCCTCTGAATGGTTCCACTGTCTTAAAAAAGAGCTTCCAGCTTTTTTGTCATCATGATCATAAAAGTCCCTGGTTATTCTTTATGGATACTGCTGGAGTTTGCAGCCTGACTTCCAGGATACAGACTGAATGGAAACTCTAATTGTATCTAGCACCGTCAGTGTTCAGCAGACTCCTTTAAGGACTCTTGGTCTGACTGGAGAACTCTTGAAATCAGTTTCCTTGAGTGTTAGGGCAGCCAGCTGTTCTTTCCATAGTAATAAAAATGGAAAGAATATATATTTCAAATTGTTTGAGCTCCATGGAAAACAACATTTTCAAATTTATTTTTTTTTTAATTCTTAGTTCTAGTTTGGAACCAAATAGTTTCACTTGTGGAAGAGGAAGCCCTGTGTTCGATGGGGTTTCAGGGTTGGGAGTGCTTATTTACAGGGAAGAAGTAGGAAAAGGGATATAGAGATGCTTAGCACATCCATTTGCCTTCTCTTCTCCTCTTCGTATATCTTGCCTCTCTGCAGCCCCACTCTGCCACAACTCTTTACCTATTGGCAGAAAGATAAATGTCACAGTTGTTTTAATCTATAGAAATCTACAAAAGGTTACCAAGTCAATGTGTAGATTTTTGATTGGTTTTATATTTGCAAAACTTTTTTTTTAATAACAGGATTCCTATGCTAACTGAAAAAAAGCCACAACAACGTATGTTGGCAAGACATCATATATAAAAGGTAAATACTTGGAAGTGCTGAAGTATTTCTTGAACCCCAGGTGTAAAGATGCCGGTAAAGGGGAAATAAGTACCTGCTTTACATGTGCGATCTCTAGTTGACAGCATATTTTTTAATCTTCTGTTTTGAATACAAATTCCAAATTGGCAGAGGTTCATATCAGTCTTTTTACTAAGTAGCATGGGTTGGATCCACTGCTTAAATAGACATGAAGCAAATAAATAATTCACATTTACACAGGGGAATCTTCTGTTTCCTTCTATTTTTAAGAAATACCTTCTGCTAGCCTACAGAGCAAAATTTGCATAGATAAATTATATCCCATGTGAGTATGAGGGATATAAATCAGATAAATCTAAAATATTTCTTAAAACCCAAAATGAAATCTTTTGGTATATTTTTTGAATTGTTTTTCTCTAGTACAATCTAGGTCAGCTTGTAAACAGAAAATACCAAATGAAAAATAAATGTTTCTACATTTCTGATGAGAAACATTTTATTACCTTCAAAGGAACATATTCAAGATATTTTTAAAGTTTTCTTTTTTAGCAGTAATACTTTAATGAATTCAACTCAAATTTGTATAACTTTGATCCTCTGAAGTTTATCTTTTTTCACAAATTAACCATTGATAATTAAAAAGAAAAAAAGCCCTTCTCTGCTCTGGATAGATCATCTGTCTGCATCACGTATAGCAAATTGACTGATTATATTATTTTTAAACCTTTTTTTAAAAGTCTCTTTGTCTTTCCTACATTGTTATATTTTCTGTCCAGTAATAGCAGTAATTACCTTCTCTATCATAGCTGTTGGTGTTTGGGAAAGAAAAAATAAATTATATGAATAGGATTCACTCATAGATGTAAATACCACTGTGACAGCTCATCAGGAAATCTGAAAGGGAAGCAAGTTCTTGATATGCTATTGTAATAATGTGCTTTTCCTTGGAGAGATGAGTATTACAATGAGGAGCGTTACAATAAGTTTATAGTAGAGAGTAAAGCTTTCAGAAATATTACAAAGAAAAAATATTCTAAAGCAGCTGCATATCAAACATAATTTATCTCAAAACATTGAGGAAGTGGTCTCTCTATATGTATAGACTTTTGCATTTCCAGTAGCATGCTGCAGATCGCAGATCTAAGTCATTTTTCAGATGTAGATCATCCAAAGAATAATAATAAGAAAAGTAAACTACTTTTTAACTACTTTAAAAACTACTCTGCTGATCATTAGTCATTCAATGATGTTTCCACCACATTATTTGATATCAGGAAACCACTAAAAAAAATCTATTAGCTGAAAAATAAATTTCTTCTCCACAGCATGTAGAAGGCTGATAATAACAACTTCTTCTCAAGTTCAGGAATTAATTGCTGAATTTTCTTCATTTTAAACAAACTGGAAGTCATTTATGTTAATGCAGTTCATGAAAATCAGTGATGAAACAAGACAAAACAAGTCTGAGCTATACACTGTCATATGTTTTGGAAAAAAAAAAAAGTTTATTCTTCAAACAAAATCATAGTTTCTTGAAAGATATTCCTAAAGAGATTTGTATTGTCCACCTGCTGAAAAATTTCAGTCAGATCTGAGAGTGGTTTTGATGTTATGAAACCAGAAATATTTGTGATTTCCTAATAACCATCAATTCAATGCAATAAATGGAGATAACACCATTTTTGTCTTCATGTTTATGAAATGGCAGCTGAAACCACTAAGAGCTGTTCATATTCCTGGAAAATAGGTTATAAATCATAAAAATATGCTGCTAAAATACATGGAATGGAACTATCCAATTATTTAACATTTATACAATTTATTTGGCTTTTATACATTAATTTTCCTCATTAAGGCAACAGAGTACTTTCAAAAACCTAATTTCTAAACCTTATAGTTTATTTCATTTATAAAAGGTTTTGGAAGCTCTTTTTCTGCTGTCTTATAAATATCATAAGTTCACAAACTGCTACCTGAAAAACACTGATGTATGTGATTAAATAATTCATTATATTTAGATTCTTCCCTGGTACAAAGAAATGCAGAATTTTCTATTAGCTTCTCCCTACAGATTGTCAAAAAAAAACCTTAAAGAAAATGCTTTAGCACTAACAGAAACATGGATTTTTCTGCTGCTCCTATCTGTATGTCTCCCATGTATGATTTTTTTATATAGGTAGCTACAAATAGTATTTTCCTCTAGCTGGATACCTGCTTTTAATAGTTTCATTTTGTGTTCCCAAATAATTGCTTTCTTTTTTTTTTTTTTTTCCTTTCCCTGTTGATTGTCAGTGACTTGTAACAAGCAGAAATATTTCACAGACACCACCTCAGTGACTTACTTTGCATGCAAATGTGGCATTTGGGTTTCAAAATGATAATCCAACACTATTCTGTACGCTTAAAAATTTCAATAGTTGAAATACATTGAAATTCTCTTGTCCCATTGCTTGATAGATCTTTCATTTGGCTTTTCTGCAGCAAATTCTTTGCCAAACTACTCTCTCCTTTTCTTCCTTTACTTCATTATATTTTTGGATGGATGTGACCTAACACTCAAAATACAATTTGTTGAGGAGGGAAATACAATGTTTTCTTTAACCTACTTATTCTAGACATTTCTATCATTATTTCATCTTACAGAAAACATTTTTTCAGGTAAAGTGGGACTGTGTTCTGTTATTATATTATTGGGATATAAATAAATTAAAAGATTTTTCTTGCTCTTGATGGGGGCTATGCAATAAGTCTACAGCTGAACACAACCAGAATCCAAATTTTTGTTTCCTAGTTCAATATCGTTTCCATCCTGTAATCCTTCCTATTCAGTGTGTGAGCATGACTACTATGAAATCCTGGCATTAGTACTTCTCTTTCAAGAGAAACTTGTACAATACTGAGAGATAACATAACTGAGAAAGTATCGTAGTTCTGCGTTAAGGTTGATGGGGGAGTATAGAGAGAAATGGGAAGACTGGCAGGAGTAGAACAACAATAGCTGCTTTGAGGAAAGATGCCAAGCCCAAAGGATAAGCATCTTGACCCTTTTGTAACAAGGTTAAAGAACATAATTAGTATTTTGCAGAACAGAAAAATAGCATGCAAAACCTCACAGTAATAGAGACTTAACAGATTTTCTTTTCCTCTGTTCTTCATGCATGTTGCTGCTACTCCTATCTGAAATTCGAATGAGTCTATGAAGGCTGAGTCATTCCAATCACTTTTACATCATTGTTTAAAAATTTTTAAGTGTTTTGTTTTCTTTTTATTTAGATGAACGTTCGTCTTCGGTCACTAAGCTGACTTTAGTTATTAACCTGTCATTAAAGAAGCACTCACAAAGACGTGTGGAATCTTATGTACCTATATTTCAGTACAGTCAAGTAAATTAGGTACTAATGCTGGAAAGCATCACCAAAGAGACGAGCTTAGAGCAGTATATGCTTAAATGCTGTCTTAAATTGAAATAAATTCAAACACGTACTTTTTTTCTTTTTATCTTTCCACAAGCCATAGAGAATAGTGTGAGAATCACACGTATAACTAAGTTTTGCTTCTTTACATTTCAAAATACATTTGTGTCTACAAGCATTGAGGGTTTTTGGGGCTGGGTAGTTTTTTTGTGATTTAATTCAGTGAATTTTTTCTCAGTGGTTGTTTTTGTCTTTCAGACTTGAGTCTCCTACAAGATCTTTGGTGATGGAAGCACCCAGGGGAGTGCAAGTCAATGCAGCTGCAGGAGACTTAAAGGCTACCTGTAGGAAAGAACTGCATTTACAGTCCACAGAAGGGGAGGTAGGTTCAACCAGTAGAGAAATGTTCTACAGCTCTGCCTACCATAACGCAAACAATGTGAGAAGAGTTTATTCAGCAGCAAGGTAAACTTCCCGAGAAGAGTTCTGCATTTGCCTACATTAAAGTAATTTTGGTTTAGCTTGCACAATTATTAATACTTATTTGCTTTTCGCAGATATTTGAATCACTAAGTTTCATTCACACTGAAAAAAATGTTAGTCAAATGAATATAGATAAGAATTGTTTTTANCTTCAATCCTTAAAATGATATAACATTAAAAAAGACTTGTGCGAGGGTATCAAAGGCTCTCAGATTCCTATTAGGCACTTCAGAGAAATGGATAGATTTTAAAATTGTCCTCAGTGGGACTTGCCAGGTTACAGAATTTTTGGAAAACTGGTTGTTTAATGTAAATATATAATTGGTAATGGAGCTCTTCAGAAATTTTTTGCCTTTTGTGTTTGTATTTTCTACCAAATGTTCCCAGATACTTTACAGACTGTCC
>VXBO01013820.1:18558-64364 GCA_013400135.1 Rhinoptilus africanus
CTGAGATGGAACTCCCTTGTTCTGCACGGTGCTTGCCATGACTACAGAGGAATGGCTGATCAAAGGCAACAGTATTTCCTAGATTAGTTCAATTCAGCCTAGTTATGTTTGTCAGAGATTAAATGTTTGCAAAAAAAAATATTAATTATTTGATATGGATGAAGTGAGCTCAATAAAAAATAAGCAATGTCAGGCTGTCAAGCTCAAAGATCCAGTTTATTCACCAAAAATTGACTAACAATTACATGCTGTGGGTGTTTTTCAAAGCCCTTTTTCATGGTATTAACCAGTTGACATGTCACTGTTGTCTGGGAGGAAAGATATTTGTGGAAATTAAGGGAAATATTTCTGTATTTTTTTAATTATTGGTTTTAAAAATTCTATTAAGATGTTTTGATAGATATTTAAAATTATTAAATGCCATGTTATTTTTAAACAACAACTTTCATTTTCAGCTTAAAACAGTTTTTAATGTGTAAATCAATTTACAATAAAAAGCACTTTTATGTAGTTTATAACCAAAATACAGTGTTCCCAAACTACAAAAGCAAAGTGTTTTAACTGATATCAGCCATCTTTGAACTGTTTGTTCATGGCCAAATTTTTAAGACCAACACCATAAACCATTTTATTATAAAGAAAAGAAAGATGTGACAATGAATAATTTATTATATAAATAAATACAAAATTCCATTAATATAATATTTTAATCTGGTTCTTATTTGAATGGTAATTAATTAATAAGTTTTTGTACTTGGTAGTCTAAGCACAAATATCCCAAACACGTTTATTTTTACGGGTTGGGTACATAAATCATAAAGAAGTCACATACTTCCCCTGATTTAATGAATTTGCAAAGATATTTAATATTATGTAGAATTTGATTCTGGGAATTCTTGTGTATGACACTACCATTGTCACTCCAAAAACACTGGAGCTAGTAAACTTCTGCTGGTTGACATTCACAGCAGCCCAGTTTGATCATCCCTGAAAATTATTTCCTTCACAGAAGGAAGAAATATAGAAGAAAGTTTTGGCTTCAGTAGCCACCCATATAAATTGCACTGGGGTTGTAACTCAGAAGTTACAGTATATGCTTGTCTTTATTTAACATGAATTTACAAAAATGTGTACTTAAAATGAAATTTGACTCTCATAAACACCAACTCAGTATTGAAGAGTCAAAACGTAAATTCATCCATTCAAGCAGGAGCTGTACATTTCACTAATGTACAATGTTATGTTTAACGCACATATATATGTTCATTTTCAAATCACTTTGAGTTGTCAGTAGTTCCGGGCATAACATGAAGGTGGGAATAGGAGCAATGTTAACAGAAGAAACTTGCCAGGTTGTCTCTGTCCGCGTTTATCTGGTATAATATTTAGAAAGAGAATATCCACCACACCAGACTACGCTTTTGTCTAAAGGTCTCAGGTTTTTTGTGGTCAATCCATCCTACTCTTGTAGAGAATACAATTTCAATATACAGGTTGTACTAGATCTTTGGATGTAGTTGTTCCTCAATACTACTTATCATTATGACAGATATGGTTCCAGATATTGTGCCAGCATGTGTTTAGATTTTACAGTAAATATGCTATCAAGTTAATATTTTCATTTTCTGTTATGATTTCTTTTTTTCTCAGAACTATCTTTCAGATTTAATGAAAAGCAATTTAGGTGGATGGTTTTAAAATAAATGTCAAAAACACAGATAAGTGTTAGAACAAAGGGCCCGTGTGAACGAAAGTACTGCAATTTCTCCTATCGTTCATCTTCATACCAGCATATGAAAATAATATGCTTGGGTCTAGTGACCCATCTATATAATCCTATTTATATGCATGCTTCTGATAGCATATGGAAAAGAGCAAAAAGACTAGACAGAATCTTGCATTGTTATAACTGAGATTAATTCTGAAGAGCCTAAAGGATGCCAAAAGGTTTATTTAGTGAGATGTCATTATACTCTCTCCTCATACTGGTTGATGAACACCAACCTTTCAGGTTTCCTTCTTTTCTTCTACATTTCCTCCAGGTTCCTGCCATTTCTAGCCTATGCTAGCCCTGAAATATGCCTTTGCAGCTCTGTAGAATTACCTGTCTAATCAAACTGTACATGGATAGAGAAAATTCTTCAACATTTATAAATCCTAACACTTTCATTCGGCTTTATCAACTTTGCCTGTCATGCCCTCTCTTGAGGGGACTTAGTCAAGGGCCCAGTGGAGAACTTTTAAACATGGCAGGTTCATATCTCTGTATGAAACAGCTTGTAGGAATATTTGATTTTTTACATCATGCCTATATCTTGCCCACTGAATGATCTCTCCTTCAATTTAGTTCCTTGGTTTGTAGCTAATCTGTGTTTTCTGGCTTGCCTTCCTCTCCTTTTCCCTCTCACTGTTTGGATTAACAACACAGTCTGATGAGCAGATGACTTGCAGACTTCCGTTAGCAAAAAATGCATGTAAAATAGTACAGTTTTTGCATCCCTATCACCCACCCTACAGGCTGATTCAGTTTGCTAGATTAATTAGTCAGAAATCAGGTCTACTTTAAAATATTATATTTTTTTTGGCATTAAGATGCACAAGACAAAGCCGTGATCTAGGATTTCTAAACCTTAAGTATTTAGAGGGAATGATGCTGCTGGATGCTCTGCTCTCTGATGTGAAATTGCATTTCTCTGAGCAGCAGCTGCCTTTTCTGTTTTCTAATCTCTCAGTCAGTCTCCTACAATGTTTCAAGAATAGATAAAAGTTTTGTTTTTATCCTGGCCTATTTATCTGCTGAGGTGTGAGACTCTCGGAAAGAGATGCATATGAAGTATTAAATGGCTTATCTCGCACCTTTCACAGCACAAAAGATTAGAGAAAGATGGTGTACGCAGGTCATTAACTACTGTCATCTAGCAACAGTGTTGCCCGAGAATATAATACTCTTCAGTTTTTTGTCTTGCTCCTTCTTCCCTTCTCTTTAGATGTTTCATAACAGCAGGCATAAAATGGTAGGTAGTTTAAGTTTTACTGATGCTGGAGAACTTTTTGGCCATGAATTTCAGTTTTTAGCAGAAGATAGGAACGGAGAGGATATATCCTCAAACATGGACTATGTTCTTCTGAAATTCTTTACGTATTGGGCTATTATCATGATATATTTGGACCCCCGCTTGACTAATAGGTAGCAATGTTGCATCTTTAAATTGAATCTTTTACTTATAACCTTGACAGTGTATGTATAGAGTGTATTTTAATGCTGGCTTTTAGCCATCTACGTTAATTGTCTTCATCCTGGGCACCCCGAGTGATTAGCAACAGGAGTCTGTTTAAATTGCATAGCCTTCCCATCTCGCTGCAAAGGCATAGACTCACAGCAGTAGATACACCCTCACAAGAAACCATGTCAGTTTTTCTCAGACTCCATACCCCAATATCCACGTTGCTCACCAGATGTTCTGGGATGTGTCCTGCGACACAACCCCATAGCTACCGCTCAAGATGATGACACCGGAAAAAAGCTGGGCTGATCTACATCGCTTCATGAAATTCATAAGCACCAGTGGAAAAACGTGCACATTTGTGCTTAAAAAGATCATTTAATTTAATTAATTTAATTTAATTAATAAAGGATCTCCATATGCTCTGGCAATTGTATTGTAATGCACACTGGAGCAAGGTCCACTGGATTCAGGCCTTAAAGCAGTAGACTACAGAACATCTGCAATGACGGGCTGCAAAAGCGAGGCTATCCTAATGTAAACAGACACATAAAAATATTGAGCTCATAGAAAAAGTTAGAGATTTCAATCTAGCCTGATCTGTGACACATGTGCTCACTGATTTTTTCTGAGTTAATTCTTGCTTGAATCAGGACATATTTTAGAACCCATTTACAGACTTTTCATGATCCTTCCCCATCCCCACACCAGCTAAACTGTGAAAATGGCCAGTCGCAGGCTCTGTCAAAAGTACAAATAGCTAATCTTGTATTGTTGTTGCATTTTCTTATATATATGTCTTCTGCTTTTTATAATCACATATATAATATTCTAATATCTCCTGCTTCTCTTTTTTTTAAACAAAAGCATAGAAATAGTCTTTTCCTTATCTTCTTCAATATTCCAAGCATATCATGGTTTACTGAAAATCAGTATTAAAAGTCTGAAAGGCTGCTCAGGTTTTTTTTGATATCTATTTGTTAAAAGTTATCAAGAGCGGCTGATTAAAAGTATATGACATTACTGGCTCCTGTTTAATATCCTGTTCAGTTACTGTTGAAATTGAAAGTATTTTATCACAGTCATGTTCTGACATCAATACTTGTTCTTTCTCCCAGAACAGAACAGTACTGAGCACTATTCAGTATAAAAGATACACTTATACTTACATAGAGCTTGCACTGTTGAATGCTGCTGGATTTTTACACAATACTATTGATAGCTCCACCATTGCTATGTTAATACTGGAATTGTTAACATTTATTCTTGATGTGAAAAGTGAAAGAGTACTTTTTATTAGCCATCACTCCACTGACTGATGATAATGTCCTTTGTTTCCTTCCTACATTTTACCAATTCCTAGCTTCTAGTTTGCTATCAAGTTCCTTTTTTGTCCCATCTGTTATTTTCTTTTCTTATTATGCTTGCTGTAGTTACTTTCACTTTTACTCCTAGCTGAGGTGAATGCTTTTACGTGTTTAATCTTCTTCTTCAATTGTAATTCTATCAGAACATTATTAAATAGTTCCCAACAACATCGACATTTCTTACATCTAAATAATTTCTTCAGAGGTTTTGACTCCTGCTTATTTCAGGTCTGTGATGCTGGACTTTTAATGTGTGTATAAATACGTAATTCCTTTGTCATACCAATTACAGAACAAAAATAATAATTTGCTGCATTTTAGTTTTGAAATCAATTCCTTTATCAGTCAGGATGTGAATTAAAACTAACATCGTGCCATGCAGTTGTCCCCTGTGCCTCTGAGATTCTTTTTTTCGGACCCTTTTAGAGTAAATTCCCAGCGATGACAGTACCTTACTCTGGGAGCTGGAGAACTTGCAATGAGAGGGGGTGTTGTATTGTTGGGGGCTATTTTCAGCCTGTATTTCCTTCGATGATCCCAGTCATTTCCAGTGCTTCTGCTGTGCGTGGTAACATAACCACACATCAGTCTTTGTATGGAATTTTATCCAGGCTTCTCTCCTCAAATTTTTCCCAGCCTGCTCTCCCTCAGTTCTCTCCAGCAGGGGTTTAGGAGTGCTCCTGCACTGCTTCTCTTCCATATATCATTGATTTTATCATACAATAATACTTGGCTCCTGTATAAAAAACAATACGCGCCATACCTCCTCAGATTCCTTACACGTACAGACTATGATATAATGGTGTCAAGTTGGCTTTGTCGATTTTCAATAGCTTGTAAAAAACACTAGTAAGTATTTAAGCAACTCATCTTTTCCTAAGCTTTGTGCTGTTATCTGCAGGGTTTAAAGCATTTTGATTTGTTACCTCTCTTCTTGAAGTTCATAGTCTGCATGTGAGGTCATGACTGATCTTACTTTGGCTCTCATTTACTTCTTCCATAACTAAAAAAATAAACTCTAAGCAGCTCGAAACTCATCTGTGTGTGCCAGGGTAAGACATGAGTTTTTCCTGCTTTGGTTACCTCATTTTGTGATGGTTTTTTTTTTCAATACCCTGAAAATGTAACATAAGTGTAAATACTGCAGAACTCAGTATAGACTCATGAACGTAACTGGTATTTACAGTCTCATACTGACTTATGTTTTTTCCAACGGAAGGAGATTAAAAAAAAATTTAGTAAAAAATCATATTCAATGTTCAAAAACAAGTGGGAATAGCTTGATGACCTTCTTAATAAGACTTTAACCTGAAATCTTTTCTCCTCTTAATTTAGGTCAAATAAGCTCTTTATTTTGTGCATATGACTCTGTACCCTTATTTAATTATTCTCTGGATGTAGCTATTGTTAAGCCCCTATAATTTAGCACAGTTCAGCACATATTTCCAGCTGCTTTCAGGAACACGCTGGGGACTATGCTTCAATATCACTTCACACTTATTAAATACAAATTCTTCCAGTGCAAGGATATGCTACTGCCGTGAATGAATAAATTTTAATCATAAAATACACAAGTGAAAATTCAATCTATTCAAGAATACTGTCAAAAAGATTTTGCATGACACTGCTTGTGTCTAAGTAAACATGTTGGGTGAAGTGTTTGCATATACTGTAGTAACGAGCGTTAATGAGTGTTCAACTGCTCAGAGTTGACAACTTATTTCTAAAAATAGTAATTTCTAATATATATTTCTAATATTTCTAGTACCTTTTTTAGTACTTCTAATAAAATATTTCCTTTTTCTATATATATTTTTAAAAAACTCATGACCCTGCCTCAAAACACATCTTTAAAATATGTCATGACGCTGAAAGAAATTTACTTACTCCTTTTTCTGTTTTTGTTTTTCTCATAGATATTTTTAAACGCGGATACAATCCGTCTGGGAAATCTACCAGTGGGTTCCTTTTCCTCCTCCTCTTCCTCCTCCTCTCCCAGCTCTTCAGCTCCTCGCCAGACTATCTACGAGCTCTGCGTCTGTCCCAATGGTAAACTTTACCTGTCCCCAGCAGGAGCAGGCTCCACATGTCAATCCAGTAGCAACATCTGCTTGTGGAGCTAGAATGACTCCGGTTTCTCCTCACACCAGAATAGCCTTTTGTTACTATCCCTCTGCTTCACAGTTCTGCTCGGTTTCCCTTGTGACAAGTTCGACGCTTCAAACGGCCTGCAGAGCAACTTCTTCCAGTGTAAGCAGGAATACGGCGCTGCCTTCTCTTGTGGTTCGTGTTGCCACTCAACGTAGAGACGGGAGCGAGATATTCAGAAATCAATGTATTCTTCATCAGGAAACCTGGAACATAATATCACCTTTTGTCCAAAAGGGAGAATAACACAGGTGCCTTTGCTACATGAAGTGAAGCACATAGTTTTAGATTTTTGCAGGACCTGGATATGAACTGCACATCTATATATATATACAGTACATAAACAAATTTGACCAGAATCTGACGGTGAGATGAATTGGTTCCCCCTGTATGATAAATAACTTTATTGTCTGAAAGCACAATTTTCCATTCATCTTTTTGGATGTAAACTTTTATCCCGGAATTTTAAAATTTTGAAGCATTGTGTGATGCTTGCTTTACTAAACAATTAAATTCAGTAAATGGTTTTTAACACAAAAAGAGACAGAATCCCTCCCTGAGTTTGGTTTCTTTCAAAGTGTGTTGTTACTCTTTGTCTACTAAATCTAGGGTTTTGTACACTAGGTAAATTTTGGAAGTGATCAGCAATATTACCTTTCAGAGTTAAAAAGACATCTGCTCTTGTTTGTCAGATCTGAATGGCCTTACATAGTATTTTCGTGGCTACTGCATGTGAAGCGATTGCTTTAAGTAGAACATACAGTTTCTGGGAAAGAACAGCGTAAAGAGGGAAATACCGATGATACGTTTGTTGATCAGTGTATTGCTCTCCATAAGGTATTTGTAATTGGCAAATACAAAAACAAGAGAAAATCTTCTAAAGGGCATCTTGTCCATTTTCTAGCTGTGTCTATCTGCTGCCATTTGAACACAGTACAAACTTTAGTACTGATGTAATGTGTAATGCTGAGAAGCAATGCACTAACAACTGGTATGACATTCACATTTATTATTCTCTTTTGTTTACCATCTGCTGCTAAGGATTTCACAGTAGTAGTAATATATATAAAATCACATATTAAATGACATGCAGTACTAAAAAGTACATTGATATTACACTGACTTTATCAGGCCTGGGTTTAAGTTACGCAGCCCCGTTTGCACTCAGATCTCACTACTGACTTCCTTTTTTGACAAGTTTGATGTGGGATTTCTTTCTCGTATCAATGTTCTTACTTGTTTGGCTTGACTGGTAATTGAAAGAGTAAATTGATGGCAACATTGATTAACAAGACTATCTTGAAACTTGCAGAACCCAGGAATGTAAAACAGTATAAAAATGTTTCCTATTGTGGAAGATGGCTTGATTATATGAGGTAAGTGTGCTTTTCAGTTCTATCCTTTAAATTACATTGCCTAGCATGTAGTTTTAGTGGCTTCTGAGTATAATCATGGCTTTTGCAAGGTAACTCTAAAGTCAGAGCAGGTGGGTATTTCTACGCAATATTTTTTATTCTTAGAGAAAAACAATGAAAATGAGCAAACTAATACTGTGATTACCTTTCTATTTTATTACCACCTAATAAGGTTGATTTTGTTTTTGCTTCAGGTGAAATTCACTCCTGTGCAGAAAACCAGCACAAGACGTGTCCACGGCTTGACTGGTGCTTGTCGTTCCATTGGCCCTCTCCAGAGGTGTGAATTTCACTCCACAGCAAGAATTCTATTTTGCTGTTTCTACCAGTTAAATGAAGATTTTAAATGGATTACTTTATCTTTTCAAAAGAAAGCTATTAACAGCCGATCTGTTATTTCTTTGAGAATTTTATTCTTTTAGTTGGAAAGAAAAATATATTAGAAAATATTGCAAGAAAATATATTAGAAGGATTTTTAGTAAGAGGGACAGAAAGAGATACAAATGACAAAGAAGATGATAATAAAACAATAGGAAGTGTAGCCATACAATATACCCTTAAAACTGTATGGAAATAGATGTCTTATGCACACAAGTAATACAATGGCAGTGTTAAAGTCACATGGATAAATAGTATTTCAGGAGGAAAAGCATACAGATCTGTATGAGGACACATCTATATGTATTCATTACCTGTGCACACCTACATACACTGACTGCTTAAAAGAAGGGCAAACAGATTATAGTGACACATCTATTTGGTGAATTAAATTGTGGCTTCTTACAAATTGCACACAGGTAGACTAAGATTTTTTTTTTTTTTCTCCTCAAATAAACACACAGGATGGCTTGCAGATACTTTGTAATGAATTTTCCATTGAGATTTTCTCATTTGTTAGCTCTTCACCTTACATGATTGCAACCTGCTCTGGGTGGCCCTGCTCTGGCAGGGGGTTGGACTAGATGATCTCCAGAGGGCCCTTCCAACCCTATGATTCTATGTACGAAAAAGGTTTCTGCCCATGGGATGGAAAGGCCCAACCTTTATAAATTGTACATGAACTCGTGTGGGAATGGGCAGGTACGAAAAAAAAAAAAAACCAAACCAAATTATTAATTTTAAGAGCAAAGTTGGAATAATTTACCACTGTGTATGAAGAAGAGTCATGACAGAGATGTGGATGGCACATTGGACGCAACAAAACCAAGCCAATAAGTCCATATAGCTCTCCACTATCAGGATTTTCTTGCTTGGAGCCCTTTCAGTCTGAAGTAGAGCATATTGGAGAGCTTCAGCAACCTATAGAATAGCATAACTAGTTCTCATAATGTCTCTTAATATTCTGGTGAGCTTCATAATATTGATGTTTTACTTTAAATCCATTGAAAACTGTAAGGGGAAAATCTCAGTTTCCATTTTATGGACTATTTCTAGCCCACATGATTTCAAAGAGTATTGGAAAAGTGATTTCAACAAATTTAGAGAACTTAAAAATTAAAACACCAATAATCTGTAAGCAGCAGCATCATTCCTGAGTGGAAGGAGAAACAAACTCAGTGGTTTTGAATGTTTGAAGCTGGCAATAGCGAAAACCTCAACACTAGAGCTCTTCCGCTTATAGTGTGCCCCAAAAAGATCAGAAAAATGGTATAATCCCACAAAGTCATTTCAGATGGAAGGGAACTAGAAGATCTCAGCACAAATCCCATATTGAAACATGGAGCCATAGCTGTGCCATTTTAGTGATGGTTTCATAATGCTGAAGTCATTGTGTGCAAAGCCATAGGAAACTTTCAGATTCTTTTTCTCACCCTCCTCATAGATTTGTGGCCTCATCTCCCAAGTTATTTCAGTCTTTGTGGCCATTTATAATATCTAGCATACAGATTATGATTAAGCCCCAGATAATGTTTCACCTAGATAGTATCTGACTGAATATTTTGGTTGTGTATTTTAGAAAAGAGATGCCACTTCTAATTCTGGTTAAGGCAAGAGTTTCCCATTAACAATCCCTCTGTTATGACAATTGTAGGGAAATATTGAAGACCTTAGGATATTTTCAAGCATTAGTTTTAGCGCAATTTAAAAATAAATAAATAAATCAATCAGTGTCTAAACTATTCCTCTGAGGTTTCTTATAGTATATGAATACATGTATCAAATAAAGCTTCTTTTTGTACTAGAATGTTTGTATGGGAACCACTAAGATGGTATTGCAGCTGGTCGACTTCTTCAGGGCTATCCTTATGAGAACAATGAACTATATGAAAAGACGTTATTAGCTACATGTATTTAATATATATGATAGATTTATCTGCTGTAAAAATACCTGTGTCATGATATTGTAGGATACTGTCTCTTTCTTGTTTAAAAAAAAGAAAAATAAAAGCATCAGCCAAGCTCTCTGAGCACCGTTAGCTGTATGGTTTTGTATTGCAGTTCATTCATTGGTTAGGTGATAAGACCAAAGACTGACACTTCTATTGTATCTAACACTATGACACTGCTGCTTCTACTAATTCTGTTGGAATGAAGAGATGACAAGTTGTAATTACAACATGAAATTGTAACATAGTTTAGATTTGTGCAGCATTTTGAGCTGTAGTTTGTTCACTTTTTTCCAGGGTTTAAATTTTTTGTCCATGCGGTGTGATTACATTACTGTTCATGCGTATGAGGATCTTTTGCTGTTCCTAGAAAATGAAAGAGTGTGTATTCCAAAACGTGCCAAGACATTGCTTGTTTCAACTGAAGTTATACTGTTTTGCTTGCAAAACAGTGGCTTGACTGGATAGCAGAATTCAATTTAAATATTTTTAGATGCAGAGGGCTTTTAAGTCTGGGTTGAAGATACAGCCATAAATGTCTAGAAGGATTTAAAGAAGAATGTTTAAGATATTTAGTTGCTAACACTATGTATTATTTTTTATTAATTTTTTTTCAGATTCTAAATCATTGTCTAAATAAATAAAAAAAAAAAGAACAAACAAACCAACCCAAACCTTAGATTATGGAATTGTTATCAACAGATTCACTGTAATGATATGTAAGTTGGATCGAAGTTTGAGTGTCATATTGTTTCAATCAGTACTCAGTAAAGGTCTGCCAACCATTTTTGTTTTGTAACCTTCATGTTAATGATTTTCTTGTGTATATAAATATATAAAAAGATGGGAACTATTTTCTTACACATACTATGCAATATGTTTGTAAAACTGCAATATTACCAAAATTACAAAAGCTGTGCTTTTGTACTCTCTTGCTTTATGTAAAACAAATCTTTTTTCTATTTAATGGACTGTGTGTCTTATAATTGTAGATAACATTATTCAAAAGAAGTACACTGAAACCTTAAGATTTTTTATTTTATTTTCCTTGGATTTTTTGATTTATGAAAATGATAGCAAGGTTTTGGAAGTTGGAAATTGCTTTTTCTTTGAAAGCTAGAACTTTTATAGCATGTAATTAACACAGTCAGTCTGAAATCTCTTCCGTACTACTTCCATTTGGTCTTAGTGTTTTCATCTGGTGCTACTATATAACCATAAATAAAAGTGATACATAAAATAGGAAAATATATCAGAATTATTTCAAGAATAGTCAAGTGGGAAACTTTCTAAAGATAAGGGGAAGATGGTGGGTAACTGATGAGAAATGTTTAGTTTTTCAGTATATTTTTATCCAATAGATTTTTTTGTTAGCACGTGTTTCCTTACCTCTGTCTACATTAGCTGTATGGTAATAGCTTTTATTTGTTTTTCAATTTTTTGTCCTCACACACAATAAACTAGAGTTTTATTTCAAAAATGTTTTTAAAAGCAACAGACACTGCATTTAAATGCAGTGCTTATGTTAAGGAAATCCAATTTTAAAGAAATATAGGTTTTATTTCTACATCAGCATTAGTAGAGTTAAATTTTAAGTGCTGCATCTACTGTAAAAGCATATTACACTACTCATATTTCTTTTTACCTTGCCAGAACAAGCATAAACTCTATTTTTATGTTTAAACTGCACCAATTTCCAAGCCACTTGACCAGCACACAGTCATGTAAAAGGTCTTGTGGTGATGTCATCAATGTGAACAAATCCTCTCTGATCCTACCCAGTTTAAACTGGGTAGTGGCAGTTCTGTGAACAGCGTAGCCTCACACAGGGCTCTGGCAAAAAGCAGGATGAGCATTTGGGTGGTTTTTTTACACTAACCTCCTTGACGCCACGCTACAATTTCAGCAATATCCACAGTAGCCAGACAGTAGGCAGCTGCATAATGCCTCAAAAAAATAATAATTTCTGTACAAGAGCAAAAGTTGAATAGAACTATCAGTAATGTAAGTCCTGCTAAGTGTCAAGTGACTGAAACACAGTAGCTGATAATGGCAAGAAACTCTTGGCCATTTTAGTCCAATTCAGGAAAACCTGATGACACTAAAAAATAATTAGAAATTATAGTGAAAAAAAAAATCCACCATAAATGTTGTGTTGATTCAACACAGTCCCTACCGAGACTAAATTTAATACAAGCTCTCTGTGTAAAATAGGGTCTCTGGAATTTTGAACTGACCTTCAGATTATATTGTTTGAATTCAAAAGTATTATTTGATCTTTAACCAATACATTTTTTATACAGGCCAGGACCAGGAAAAGTTTTAGAAGAGTCAAGGTAAAAGCATATATTGTATGTCTGGTCTAATCATAGTCAATTTTGCATACACCACAATTAAGCCGAGCCTACTTACCTAAGAAAAAAATAAATAAATTGAAATGTGAAAGTTTCCTTCACTTTTGGGAAAACTTAAACCTTTAAGGAGACTTGAGCCTTTTAAGGAGTGTCCACCTCTTCCAGCGCCTCAAATTCTTACATGTTGAAACACTGAGAGTAATTTATGTTATAAAACGCGGCCTCTGGCTTAATCAAGTTCACTTAATGCATGACTTAATCTGAGAAGTAAAGGTGCCTTTTAATGACATGTATACCTCCTTCTTTGTGAGACCTGTGAGGGAGCAGTTCAGCTTCCAGAATCATCTGGAGCGCATTAAAGAATAGGACTTAGGCATTGGAGAACCATTCCTGAAGGCAAGACATTTTTTCTCTGTGCTTTATGGTAGTTTGGGAGCTTGCATGCCGTCATTCTTCACCCCTGAGAGATGCATTTTGGAACTATTCCAAAAACCCCACATCTTTGTTTTCTTTCTAGATGATGTTTACTCAGTTTTCTTGTCCCAAACTCTACAGCAGTTAGTGAAGGTAAAATCCTCCCACTTCACTCCCACCCACTCTCATCTTCAGCTGAGCTTCTGTTCTCCCTGTTAGCCGCCTCCTTTCTTCACAAATAACAAAAGAATAGACAACGGGAAGGATTTAGCTAAGTCTCTTTATCAGGCTCCTTCCTGCGTAACTTACTGGAACAGTATCAAAGGGGAAGTTTCTACCAAAAAGGAAGATTATTTGCTTTGTGAAAGCAGAAGTTATATACAAAAGAAAACAAACAGGTAAATATCAATTTTAGCCTGACTTACTAGAATGAACAGTGAAAGTTTTTGGCCTATAAAATTCTTAATAACTTTAAATTTCTCATAAGTTTTATCATTCAGTGAATGTATTTAAAATACCGTAAAATAAATATGTAAACTGTCCTATCCTGTTACGTTTTTCATTTTTGAAAATAGAAAAGTAATCACTGAGCTCATTATTTGTCCATCTCTCCTATTTACTTTCACCAATTTGAAAGGAAAAAAAAAAAACAAAACCAGACCTAAAACATTAAATACTATAAATCTGTTAAAAATCCCTACTAATAACAGCATATTGTTCCTAAGGCTCATGGGTGGCATTCTCATTCATCCTAAGTAAATTAAGAATCTGATTGCTTTTACAATGGCATGCCTTCCCGTAGTTTTGTGTGATCTTTGGGAGATTGGGAGCCCCTGCTGACAAAAGAAATACAGTTATCTATGTAGCAGTAGAAGAAGCAACCGTGATTGCATCTCCCACACAACAGTGGAACTGAACAAGACATGAGGGCATGTATTCATGTGAGGAGGGAGGGTCTCCTACAGCAGTTTGGCTTCATGGAGACAAGAGTCTGGATGCTTTCTGGGTCCATGCTCCCCAGGATGAAGAAGACCTGGTGTTATAATAACCTTGGACAGACAGGCAGAAAGGCAGTGGGGTTTTTGATCTGCATAGGATTGGGTAGGACAGCGGTACATAGGAAGTAAGTCCTAATAAGCCATATTGCAACAGTACACAACAGAAATATAGTTGAAAGCTGGATTTTATTTTATTTTTGAAATGAAAAAACAGTCCCTAGACTTGTCCCTAAGCATAATAATAACTCAGCAAAACAGGCAGAAAGTCAGGTGGAGATGAATCATTTTTATGTCTTTATAGCCATGGAACTTTCTTTTTCCTTTATTTTCCTGACTTTTTAACAACATCATTGGAAAGGAGAAAAGTGGTAAATTAGGTATAAATTGTGTATTTCTCAAGTGGAAGATGACAGTGAACTCCCTGTTTGCACGTGTGTCTCTGTTTATGGCAGAAAGAGCTGAAAATAGTCCAGTATATGAGCGTGGATTCAGACACTGACAAAGACAATAGGAAATGCTGACAAAATCCATGTCTTTGGATTAGGCTTTAAACGTTCATTAAAAGTTTGTGCAAAAAAAATATATCATGGTCCATGACTTTTTACACTTATTTCTAAAATGCATCATTAACATTAGTACAATTTTCCCTCTCAAGATTGTTCCCAATTCTAGCTGCAGGTACCACTCCCACACATGGAGAGCTCTAAACAATTGTGCAGTCTTCACTCATTTGTCAAAACTGAATTAACTAATTACGAGATCTCCAAGATGAGTCATAAAAGGAAATGGTAAAAAAAAAAAATCTACTGCCACTGCTTTTTGTATGCACAAAGGGCAGTCCTGCAAGAAGAAGGGAGTCACTGAGGCTTACAATAGCCGACAGCAGCGTACATAGAAAATAGCTGGAGCAAGAGTTACGAAATGGAGAATAGTCTACAGGTTGGTAAAGTTTTGGGGTTTGAGGGCTGTGGGTTTTTTGTTTTGAGGAGGTTTTTTGAGGGAAGAGACTGGACTATAAGGTATTTTCTTATTTTCTTATTTTTTTCTTTTTCCCCCAGACAGCATCTGGGATCAAGCATTGACTTCTACACTGATTTGTTTCACAGCACTCAAGAAATGTATATACATATATAAAAAAATATATAAGAAACCAGACCTACTTAACAAGCATTTCAGAAACAGCAGCAGCTTTCTTGTGTTCTGAAAGGTAGATCCACCAGCTAAAGAGCTGGACTGGTGAAAGCTTTTTTTTTTGCATTGAGTTTTTTTAAACACATAATACATTTATGTCTACCCACATCACATTTCACAGTTTTAGAGCCCAGGTGAATCCTCTTCTTATATCACAGTGTAAAGAAATACTTTATATCTCTACTTATGAATTAGATCATACGCAGTGCAAATTTTACATAAAAGTATTCTCTATGATGACTATTGCCATCTCGTCCTCATGGTTCCTAGCCTAAACTGCTGGACTACGGTAGACCTCCTAAAAATCTGATATTAAACTATTGGTACTTCCATTTTTCTTTGGAAAAGTCCAGGATGCCCTACCAGTCCTTTCTACAGTGTTGTGATCATAACCGCCTCTTCTCATGCATGTTAGCATATATTTGTGAGCAAGTCACCACACAATTAACCAGATTCCTTGAGCTGCTTCCTAAAATGATTTGTTTATTTACCTCCAGTTTCCAAAATCTTGCATGGCTTTAATAGGACGTGGGGTTTATCTTTTTGTTTAACTATAGTACGTTATGTACTTTTTAAGAGATTTAAATTATATATCTAAACCACAAAAGTATATTGATGGCCATATGTTTCTGAGAACTGAAAGGGAAAAATACATTTAAATCACATTGTCTCACATTTTACAGAACAGTATAATTTCAGTTGATTTAGGCAATTTTCCTATCTATTTTTAGGAAACCTAACAAGCAAACATTTAATTACATTTGACACTGTACAGTTTGCCTAACAAATGTCACTTCAGTTAGACTATTGTGATGATAAAGTATTTGCATTCCAAAGAAAAATTTCTAAATGGTGTATTATTCCCTTTTAGAAGTATATAATGTATTATCATGTTGTGAAGTATGACAAGTTAAGTTATATCAATTTTTAAATAAATGTAAATAAAAATCTTTAGTATAAACTTCTGTGAAATGTGCACCTTCAATTTATTCAACTTTTCTGTTAACATAAATAATCTGGAACATAATTTAAGCTACATGCTAATCCTTTTCATCTTTTGTGTTGTTTTCCATTGTCTTGCATATCCTTTGTATGAGTGGGATATACTTTTTGATGTTTGGAACATTTTTTTGTGCAGAGTTCATATATTTTTGCTCTATTATTTAATGCATATCAGCTTATCCTTCGGATTTATTTATCCTGAACACAGTTTTGTCACTACACTTAACATTTAGGTTAAGCTCCTTCAAAGCTCTGAATATATATTTAACTATAATATGTGAGTCATTCCAGTAAACTTAATGGAACTTCTGAAGTTTGAAGTTAGGAGCATGATAAAATATTTTGCTGCATCAGTCTTCATAAATCAAGCAAAGTAAGGCAATACCCTGCAGGATTAAAAATTACTTACCTTAAAATAACAAAGGTGAAAGACTCTTCTGAATATTCCAGAGCGCTTAACTTTTGCCCAGCTTAGTTGAATAAAGCCACTCTTGAGAAGACACATTAATCAATAGTTCCCTTTTCAGATCTGTGCGTGACTTCTGTGCACTGCTGTTTGTCTGCATCATACCCATTTTTACTTCTGATTTGAATTATATCAGCGTCTATTATGTTGGAAGTGTTTTGTGCAAGTCCTAAAAAGCCCTGCTGACTTTATGTGAACATACCCTATTGTGTCTTTGAGAATAAGGGCCATCAATCAGCAAAGCAAATCGGTGGCATTTGGCTATGTTTCACATAGACAGCCCTAGAAGTGATCTGTATTTGAAGCCTGGAGACATGGATAAAACCTTTACCCTGCACATAAGGGGTGAAAGCAGCGTGATTCCCCAGTTCGTCTGCCACGGTGCAGTTTGCTCATCCTGATGGTCTCGTACTAAAATTGTCTTCCCAGCTACATTGGACAGTGTGAATGCACATCATCAGGCGATGAGCACCCCTTAACTCCGCATGCTAGGCTGAAGAAAATCAATTTGAATTCTCAAAAGATGAAGGTAGTGCAGATGGCCACTGTATGTTGCCAGCTGTTCCATAACACTGGAGTCTTGGAGAGTGATTTAAAAAACAAACAAGAAATTGGTTTGTAAATTGTAACAAGCTACTGAGCTGCATGACTACCCTGTTTATTATCATGGGACACCGAAGGGCTCAGACAAATGGAGAATGGAGTTTTCTTCACACCTGCAATAATAAGTAATCACGGTATGGTGGAAAGGAGAAGAGGAAGTAAATAACAGGTTTCACAGTCTTGCCCCCATGAAAATGTCAGCTCTGTAGTATAAGATTGTGAATGGGAAGATGTGGCTATCAGCTCTGCAAGAACTGACTGCTCTATCTGTCAGCTGTACTCCAGGGAGAATAATTTAGTGAAAAAAAAATTTCAGTTGCCTGTTTTCAATCATGGTCATTACTCTGCTCATGCCTTCTCTTTTTCTACCCATTAGTCTTCTGACTCCTAGGACTCTTTCTGTAAGGGTCTGTAGAAAATACTAATATTGTCAAAGTTCTCCAGGTTAATGGTCTAACCTTCTCAGGTTTAATAAAATAACACATGGAAGTAATGCTTCATTTTATAAGCCAAGTTTCAAGATCTTGTCATGATTCTAAATCAAATGATCCTAATCACCCTTTAAAAAAAAAAAAAAAAGCACCCTAGGTATAACTCTTGTTAGCATTCCCATTGGATTTCTGTGGACTCTGGAGAAAACACCCAGTGTATTTACTTAGGCCAACCAATGTCCAAGTCTAGGTCAGACCCATCTCTGGCAGTGACAGAGCTTACTTTCAGCTCTTTTAAATTGACCTTCAAATAATTTCACTGAGTGCCCCTACTTCTGATATTGTGGTATTTAGAATAGAATAGAATAGAATAGAATAGAATAGAATAGAATAGAATAGAATAGAATAGAATAGAATAGAATAGAATAGAATAGAATAGAATAGAATAGAATAGAACATTTCAGTTGGATGGGACCTAAGACAATCATCTAGTCCAACTGCCTGACCACCTCTGGGCTGACCAAACACTGACAGGCTTGAGGTATTGGCCACCTATCTATGAAGTCTCTTCCAGTGCTTGATTAACCTCTCAGTAAAGAAATATTTCTTAACATCAAGTCTGAGCCTCCCCAATGCAGCTGTTTGAAGAATAAAGCCTCTGCAACCACTTTATCCACCACCACAGATGTTCAACGTATCCCCTTCAACCTTTTCTAAAGGCTCTTCAAACTGAAGAGCCTCAGCCTTCTATTTCTTCTTATAGTGCTCCAGAACTCTCAGATAAAGCCTATCCAGTCCTGGTCACTTACTAACACCTGATTTTATTTGATCTAGTACTTCTTCTCCATGTATTTCTCCAGTGATCTAGTCCCTCTGACCTAAACTCTACAGAGACTGCACTGAGTGTGGGAATATCCCCAGTACTGTCAGCAGTAAAATGCTGACTTTCCTCTGTGTTAGTCTTGTAGTCCTGGCACAGAAGCACTTGTCAGTTTTGCCCTTGCCCCACTGTTTGACATTGCACACGCCAGTCAGCCAGCCTGGCTAGCAGTCTGGTTTGTCTACTCTATTTATTGTGATTGTGATGTTTATTCCCTCCTGGCCTTTCAGAGACACATTGAACATTAACCACATCCTCTCAGGGGTCACATCAGTCAGAACCAGGTGCTCTTCTGTGCCTGTTGGCTTTCACCCAGCTCCTAGCATAAATACTCCTCTACAACCTTTTTAATTTTCAGTGCCAGCAGACTGCCTCCATTTCGATTAAAGCGCAGCCTTAATAGGACCACTGAGGGTTTTTTAAATCTATTACTCTCAAAGTGTGGCTGCAAAAGGTACGCGTGTTCCTCTGGCATTGTTCATCTCTCCTGACAACAAGGGTCATGCACACTCCAAGGTCCCAGAGGTTCTACAGATGCATGTAACCACCCTTCTGAAAGCACATGAATCAAGTTTTGCTAGAGAGCAAGAAAAATGGTCTTAGACCATTTAGTTGGACCTTTTGCACTCCTTTTCCAAACTGTATTAAAAACACACCACTGACGCAGCATTTTTGGTTTTGTTTGACCATTTTATAGTTCAGCAAAATCTAGCTTTAAGTAACTCGTGGTCATAGTTCCTCCTTTCCTAGTAATTGTTTTTCTAATTTTAGTTTGCTTATTTTTATATTTGTAAAATGTTTATTGCAATAAAACATGTCACATATTCAGCTAGCATATAAGTATGTTGCTCTGTGAATATTCATCAAGTTAAGACACAAAACTTTTTTTTTTTCTGTTCAAGAAAAAGGATTTTTTTTAAAAAAAACCACATGACATTTGGAGAATATGGAGGGACACTTAGGGAATATTAGAGGAAATTTTGTATTTTGGGCAGCTTGCTGAGTTTTTCACTTTCCAAGTGCCTCACTTAGCACTCATATTCTGATTGATCCAGTGTGGTTTCCAGCCCCATCAATGCCATAGAAGGCTTCTCTCCCTGACTAAACTAGTGTCTCTTCATCAAAGGTTTCCAGCTCTTATCAGTCCAGCCTATCCTCTTGGCCATCCAATCCTGTAAAGGTCAAAAGGGGCTTAAAGGGCTATATAAGACTCCAGGAGGTCCTGATGAGTGTTTGCTTGGTGATTAGTGCTTGGAGTTGTTGCAGCTGGTGGCTTCTTCCTCCTGCTAGGCTTTTGCCTTCCAAACTAGGTCTGCCTCTGGTTTCTGATCAAGCCCCCAGTCTCAACTCTTGTGCTGGTTTTTACTGCTGCTTTCTAAGGGGGTTGTCATGTTCTGCATCAAGGCATGCTTCATGCTATCAGTGCTACATGTGGAGCAGTGTGGTAAGTATTACTGGAGTGAAGGGAGTTGTCTAGCGGTAGGTGCCCTGTGGTTGCTGCCCTCTCGAGAGCTTGTCGGAGAGCTGAATAAAACCTGTGTGCAGCAGTCTACAGTGTTAGGTATTATAGCTAAGAAAAACAACTTCTGCCCATATTTTCATCAGACTTTTTTTTTCTTTTAAAGTTGAAATTCTGCTGAAAGTCTAATCATCATAAATCATTGCAAAACCTCGTGTAGTATATTCTCTGGGGGGAAAAACCCCCGCCCCTTTCAAATATTTGTTTTTCTGTTATTGGGGGCCATGATAAGTACTTTTTCCTCTCTTAGCATTTTGCTAAGGTTCTAGTCTTATGAACAAATATGTCAGCCTTTAACTGCTGGTAGGCAACAATCTTCAGTAAGTTTTATGAGACTGCTTGCAGGGTTAACAGCTAAGTGACCAGCATAAACATCCGTAAATGACTTTGTGCTGACTACACTATGAGCTTTACCCTAATTCAGAGAAATAAAATAACGCACAGTGGTTAAGACCAGCTTTCTTTGTAATGCCTTCGGTTCAGTATTAAGAGCTATTCTAAATTATCTTTTAGAAGACTCAAGAAAATTAGGCGAAATTAAATCTTCAAAAGATTGAAGCATCAGAAGCTTTAAAGGGAAGAATGTTGTTTTTCTGGTGGTGTCAACCTGATGCCTCCTGTTGCTCTTTAAAAATAGAAAACCAAGGGATAGTAAATTTACAATTAGCAAATTAACAGCTCTTACACTTATTAAATTAAGTAAGCCATTACATGTTTATAGTACCTTGGGAGACATGTTTTTAATATACTATGAAATAGATTTTATGCAAAGGCTATTCTTTCATGCTTGGCAAGACTGGTGGGAACTGGTCGGAAACTTTTGTCATGACTTTTAAGAGTCAAGTGTTTATTTTTAAGTGTGCATGCTTTTTCTATGTCTGACACCACTTTATATGAGAACCATTGGCATTCATTGTTTTCAATTAATGATGGACAAACTTCAAGAGTTTAAGAATTTGAGTATAATGTGCCAGACCCCTAGCATTCAGCTATGCTTTCAGAATTTACCCTGACTTGTTTAGGCATGTTATTTTTCTAGATTGAGGAAGACTTTATAAGAGAAGACTTTTTCAATAGCTTCTTGTTATTGATATTTTTAAAGGACATCTGCAGTAGTCCATTTTCATTATATATGTAAAATAATTTTATAAACCTCTTGAATATTTCCTCACTACAAGAAAAAATTGTTGCTCAGAGAAAGTTGGGGGGGAGGTTATAATCCTATCAAAAGTCAAAATCATCATCAGATCTAGCGATATGAAGCAAACTCCAGAGCTAGTCAAATAAAGCAAAATCCAATAATAAGCTCACTGCATTCATAAATATTTATGCCAAAGGCAAAGATTTATGCTCAATTTCTTCATAACTTTACAAGCAGGGATTCTTCTCTGATTTTCCTGATCACATAGTTGATATTTCTTCTCCACAAAATGTATGTGCCCTTATTTGTGATATTACTGATTGCTTCTTCAGTAATTAGATGTAAAATTTTCACTGTAGTGCATAGTACAGTACATGTAAATACATTTGGTAGTTGTCAGTTATGAATTTTATGAGAGCCTTAGAATTTGCTATAGGCTGACCATTTCTGAACTGTTTAGAGCTTCAGAAAAAACATGCAGTATTGCAGTTATGCTCACCATTATTTATGCAATCTAATGTCTTTAGATATCTTAAATTGTATTTTCAATAATTATGATGGGTAGGTATAAAAAATATAGGGATTACAGCTTAACAGGTGTCAGCTAATACCATGCTTGAGTGCTGCAAATAGTCCAAGGAGTATATTCATGTCTAATTGTCTACAATCCAGAGCACAACAGCTGCCACTTGTATCAGATGCATCATCTGACTGACGATGTTCTCCAGTGTGTCGACAGGATTTTCTGCTGCAGCTGATTATATATGATTGTATTTGGCATAGCTGCATAGCCTTAATCGACACTTTTATCATTGTGCGCTGAACATTGGAATACTTTAGTCAGCTATTTATTATGCCAGCTATAATGGACTATCAGCCCAAAATTTTCATTAAGACGGCTGTTTACTGGAGTATGGAAAATGAATCATTCACCTTAAGGAACTAGTGTCCACATGTCAAAAATACACTACAGTGGGTGGGAGCAGCAGCCTTGGCAAGAAGTCTTCACACAGAGAAAAGAGTATCTCCTAATGTTTATGGGTAATTCCATTGGTATTGGGCTGGCACATAATTAGATGATCGTTCTAGGAAACTGTGCTGCTGCTACCTGTGAGGGTTTGTATAGAAAGGTCTCATTCCTACAAAGTTCTTTGCAGCATGAGCATGTTTGACAGGCACTCATCCCCAGGTCTTTTGTACAGCAGTCTTCAGAGAGAGGAAGGGAGGGAAGAAGAAAAAAGATAAAAAAGGAAAACTATATTTTTAGTATCAAGTCTAACTTCATTATTTCTCTAAAAGTATATCTTTTGCCCAAGGAAACAAAAACCCTAAGAAGGTGCATGAAGCATTGACAGCTTTAATGAGTAAAGAGCACTAGAATCCAAAGTTTTGCAGAGGATGAGTCTGAATGAGGTTTGGGAAGAATGGGAGAAAAATAATTGCAAACAGCTTTGAGATTTGTAAGAATGAATACTTCTGTGAAGTTTCTCATGTCTTTTTCTCATATGGCTTGGTCCAGATTCTTGATTTTCCTGAAAAGTTAATCACCAATCAATTCCTGGAGGAATAATTAGAAGACATATAATGAGCTACCCTAATCCAGCATTAGTCTGTCTTCCCCCTGCCCCTTCCTTCCTCTCTGTCTATTCTTTCACTTTTATTAATTTCCGTAAATAGTTCATGTAATGACTCAAAGTGGGTTTTCTTGATTTCTTCTTGTTGTTCTGCTAGATCTCCATCTTTAAGAGCAATCTAAAAGAGAGGAACTATAATATCAGCCCCTAGTTACCTAATAAAGGAGAAGTTCTATTCATGGGAGCTGCTGCCAAACAAAATCCCAGTAGTGAACTGGGAAGTTAGATGAACTTACTCTCATGCTATGCAGTGTTGTTTTCAGCATCTGGGAAGGAGCTATCACAGATTGTTATTCTTCACCAAGTGTAAACTGTATGGGTTTATATAGTTCTATTGATTTAATAAGTAGAAGAATAAAAAACAGATCCAGGACAATTTTTTTTTTTACTCTAAAATACTACAGTGGAACTTCTGGAAGGAAAAAGATCAAATCACTTTGAGTTGATGAGGCTAAAACAGTCTGAATTAAGAAATAATTAAATGGTCTTATTTGATACCAGAGTAATTTGGGGAAAATTGATTTTGGAACACATGGTAGATAAGAGTAAGGTAATTGTTTGCAGCTGCTTCTGTTAGGTGTCCAGGATAGATCTCATGCCATGCAGTATTTGGTTTCCTGATTCCCAGAGACAGATTAAGGCATTCCCCTAAAATGAATGAAAAAAAGCATGGGCCAGAGGTTTAACTTTTAATATCAGCTACTAAAGAGGTAACAAAGCAGTGGGTTTTTGAAAGTAAGCTACTGAAGACCGGTAAAAGTCTTACAAATAAAGATTATGATTAGTTATAGGATTATGGCCTGCACTGCGTGAATTCTCAGATGATCTAAGTTAACAAAGTTGAAGTATTTTTAAGTTACAGGTCTTTACATCTTGTTCATCAGAAAGGGCAGGGAGTCTTCTGTAGAACAGGTGTAATAATAAGGCATCAGGATAGTGTGGGCATCTGGAGCACATGGTAGTATGTTATACCATGGTGACTTCTTAGATTTAGTAAGGGAAGGCTATCTTCTACCCAAATAAGATTGATTAGTCAGAGCAAGATGAAAACAGACCCCTTTTGTATTTTACTGAGGTTAGTGGTGTAATCTTAGTATATGTGGTACTTCAGACTTCAGTAGTCCAGCCTTGTGGTGGAATGAAGGAATGTCAGTTTTTAACAAGACTAGGAGAAAGGCTATGGAAGTGCCATTGAGAGAAGATGAGTTTCTTATCCTGGAATAATTCTGGCTGGTAATTTAAGAGGAATTCCACATTTTAGTTGTAACAATGCAAACCAACATTTTCTCTGTAAGGATGAATCACATTATGTTGACTCTTTAACATTTTCCCATATCATAATAAGCATCAAAATACTGAATTAATTAATAATGGGCTAAAAGGAGTGCTAAACATACCTGCTTACATTACAATGTATAGACACTGCACCAACATGTGGAAAAAAATATATATATGTATGTGTGTGTATATATATAAAAAATGCAAAGAATCTGTCAGAGGGATGTCAGATTCCAAGCTGTCAAAAAGGCAAATTGTCAGTTCCTTGTCTTAACCTTGTTCTTACCATTGATTCTAGTCTGAGTGAAATTTTACAGATTGCTCTTTATGCTTAATATAAGCTTCCTAAGTGAAATCTGTCAGATGGGACTGCATTGTTCCCAGTCGCTCAGTTTGCTTTGCTCTCATTGTGTGTTATCTTAACAATGACAAGCACGTGAAATATTCACATTCTAAATACTAATTATTACGTGATAGAAAACTTCAAAACTTTGGTTTTATCTTAACAGAACTGAATAGAGAGCTATCAACTGTGTATAGAGCTGGTTGCAACTTGACGTTCTTAGCTGTAATGGGAATTCAAGCCGTATCAATCAAATCAAGCTGTCACTAGAGGTTAGGCAAAAGATTGTCTGATACCTGACGTGACTGGATATCTTCAATTATCATATTTAGGAACTGTATACTCACAAAACTCTATTATCTTGTAATAGCTTTAGTGTCCTATTGAGGCAGAAATGTGGTGGCAATACTAGTGTAGTAAGTTTTTCATATTATAGAGAGACAAAAATAATATCCTAATTTCTGTGCTCTGTACATTGAGCAACGTCTCCTTGTAAAGATGCCTGCCCTTCACTTCTGAAATGGCTTAACATCTAGGCCTGAACTGATAACTCTGAACAGGATAATCTGTTTAATAGAAGTTCTTTGCTAATGTCAGACTCGACTACTGTCAAAATGTGCTAGATTCAACGCCAGTCATGGCCAAAGTTTGTCTGTCTTGTGCAATGTCACTTGCACTGGCAGAAAGGCATCACAGTGGTGCATCTAAAACTGTAGAGAGGCACAGTGGATAGCACAGAGTCTGAGCAGGGTTTGATCTCGCTCTTTATGACTATGTATTTGATTTTCCTCATCAGTCAATACTGTGTAAGTACACTCTGCAAATAAGAATTAGCTCTGCATTCAAATGTGTTGTTTTTAAGCTCTGCATCAATATGCACATTCTGATGATATAAATCTATCGTGGGCATTTTGTGATGAGTAAACCTGAAACTCTCTATGTATTTTTTTTTTCATAGGCCAGTGTTTTTTCCCTACTATTTACGTAATCTTTTGCAAAAGCTTTGATTATAACCTCTGTATTAATGACGTCTCAAATTGCAGCTTTACCTCAAGCCTTTCCCTTCTTTATAGAGTTAAAACATTTACCTATTCATCTCTTTGCTAATGTATGGTTGATAACTCAAATTTAGGGAAATATAGGTTCCTAGTGTGAGTGTTCACCTTAATATTTTTCTTTTCCTGCCATTATTTAACATTACCATCCTTCAACCTACCTGTGAAGACATTCAAGACTTGTACATTGTAGGAAAAAAAACCACAGCTGTCTTATTGGCTTTTTTTTTTTTAGTATTTAGGTTCCTGATAAATCTAAGTCTCAAATGGGGGGGGAAAAAAATAAATCCTTCTCTTAATTTATATCTCCTCAAATCTATCTCAAATGTTCTATTTTCCTATGTTTGCCTTCCTCAAAACCTTTCTGATTGTTTCATTAACACCACCTAATTTCTCAGAATGCTTGTAAAGGTCTTAATCCACTTTGTTTTCAGTGTCCCTTTTTCCATTGCATCCATTTCCTTTCCATGCGCAGACACTGATAAAATAATTTTTGGTCACTCTGCACTGGTTTCTTCTTTCTCCTTCCCATTCCCGATAATTTTTTGTGATTTTTCTCAATTTCAGATCCTACAATGTCCCTGCTATTGTGATATTTGAGCGTTCCTAAGGGTGATAATCACAGTCATCAGAGATTAGTAACTTCTGTGATTACTTTTCCCAAGGAAATTTTAGATGCAATTCTGAAATGCTATGTAAGGACTATATGCTGCTTAACTTTACTCTCTCAAATTTCTCTTCAGTGCTCACTGTTTTTGTTGCACAGCACTACTTTCCTAAATCTGAAATTAAACTTTCAAGGAAAAAGTAAAACGCTTAATAAGGACATTAACAAGGAGAGCATAAATACATGCGTATGTTTTTCATTTGGCAATTGTCTTTCTTCACGCATTGTCTTGATATTTCAGAGCCTTTTAGGAAGTATTTTGGACTTTAATGCTCTCTGATGCTTAGTCCCAAATGCTTATTACCAAATGCTATATGGAGATAATGTGACCTTTAGATTTTTCCAGTTGAAAAAGATAAATTTGACATTTGTCACTTACATAGGCAGAAGAACTAACCATTGTCTGTGGCAGGCTGCCAGACTAGGTTTTGCACAAGTTGATTCCTGTTCCAGTAGGCTATATCTCTTGGGGCAAAAAGCCCCGGTATCAGAAAGTTGATGTTCTATCACCTACTAAAATGGTGATGTAAGATTTCAGGGTTTTATTCAGGACGGGTGAGACCTTTCTAGAAGGTTTAGGATGGCTTTGGGTATGACCTCAGGAGATGTATATGGACCTGGATTCTTGACACAAGAGCACACCAGTGTTTTGGCTGTATTTTGCACTTCTCTGGTTTTTACAGATAAGGATATTCACTGTTCAGGATTCACTCCATAGCCTGTTCAGATTCACTACTCTGTTCCCACCTCTTGGCCTTAAAGGTATTACTTTTCATTTTCTGTATAAAACAAATATAGTGTTTGCCTGTCTCCAAGTTAATAAATGACTCAGATGGCAGTGTAATTGACTCCTGAGGTCTAAGAGAAAACTTCAGATGACAGAGCAGTGCCATCACAGGTGCAGAGACAAATTTGTTGTTCTTCTGTTCTTGGGCATGTCGCCATAAGGGAGAAGTTTAAAATCACTTGCACAGAATAGCTGTTGAAGATAAATGATTCCACCTCATTCCTTTGTGGGTCTTCTTATTTTGTACTGCAAATACCTGTGCTTTATTTGCTTTGCAGCAGAAGGAAAGACTTAAAACTGTATTATCGCAAAGAAAAACAAATCATCTATATCCTATGAAACTACTTAACTTATTGTCTCTTTTATCATATTTTTTGTAGCCTCTGCACACCGCACTCCACACATGTGCTTGGTTTCTCACACAGCTTTCTCTTGAGACAGGAACTGTAGTTCTTCCAAGCCTGTTTTGTAGAGTTGTGAGTATTGGTCTGGTTTACACTCATTCTGGGGAGGTATAATAAAGAGATTGAGCCATACTTCTCTCATCCAATGGTTCTGACTTTGTCCTTTAATAGTTCTTAAATATTACTGGGTTTTATTTGCATCCCACCTGTTTCTCAGACATCTTAGCTGAGGTATCTCAGTGTATTCACACTGTAAACATTCCAAAGTATTTGCCAATATGTGGCATTCATAACTCAATTCAGAGCGGCTCAGAACTGTCACAGCAAGAAAGACAAGCCTTTTGTCTGAGGGAGATGCGTTTGCCAGCATGATATCCTTTTGAGATAAGCAGGTCAAACTATAGGCGTGCTTGTGAGTAACCATTGTTATTAAGTTTACTTTTTACCCTTAGTCCATTTCTCAGCTAGCCTCACATCTTCATACGCAGCCTTCATAGAGGTATTACTACATTTATGAAAATTAATATCCAATTTGAATGTATGCTTTCAAAGACAAGAGATTGTATTTTAATTTATCGTTAAAGCCTCATGCCTGCCTCTAAAGTTGTATAAATAATAGAGATGTAAGACTTCCCCGAAATTGTTTGTTCACAGGGTAATGTTTTCCTCTTTACTTGAGATGCCCAACTGTAAGGGCAAATACAGAGGAAATAAAAGGCTTTTCTACAGCAGGTGGCAAACTTCATTTTCTGGAAGCTTTTTAACTAAACTGCCGATCCCCTCTAACACGGAGGGGAAAACCAGCAAAATGTCTCTTGAAAATTATCGGGAGTACTCACTGCGGCATTCAAAAGGTCCATTTTCAGTGAACTGGGACACTGGGAAGAAAATAATCAAGTCTATTGCCCCATGTTTGCCTTTCACAACACAGTGACAAGAGAGAGAGCAGCTTGGTGGACAGTGCCATTGATAGAATGCCTTGATAAGTATGAAAACTTCTGGCTCTAGCAATCTTTGTGGAGAGTACATGCATGAAAACATCTTTTGAAGGAAACCAAAATAAATGAGAGCGTTCAGAGAAGGATTTTTGATGAGGAAGGATAGACCAAAATATGAAGAGGGCTGCGTTCAACTCTTCTGGGAATGCTGACGTCAGAGCTACAACGTGCACTGACAGCATGTGCCAAGTAGATCATTTGAATTCTTTGGATAATTTGTTTTTAAAAGAAGGCACAATACTGTAATACAACCTTTGGCACTTGGTGCATGCATTTTTTCTAGATGGAAGTCTTTGAGCTTCTTAGCATTCTATACACAAAACAAAAATCCACAGCAAGCGGTGCTTACAGATACTTTTATTCTACACTTCTGCACTTTAGCTTTTTGAACAACATGGTCTGTTGAAGTTCTTTTGTGCATGTGATTATATGTCTGCCTTTAACACCAACCCCACGTGCAACCATCCCTGCAGCACTTTGTAAGTTCTTTGGTCAAGTTTCTGTACATGGGGGCTCAGGGATCACTAGAATTGAAAATCATTCTGGTTTAAAATTCCATTTTCACCTGTACAAACAATGCTCAGGCAAGCTAAAGACAGACCTCAAACTATAGTATTATTCAGGAAGAAAGTTCTAGTTTTCTTTGAAGTAGCCTTCTATGTGTGGAGAATGGAGAAGTCTCTGAAGATGTGCATCACATACTTGCAAAGATCAGGAAAGATGTGAGGTTGGCAAGACTAGGACTTGTGTGAAGCAGAAAGAAAGCAGACTTACGAAAGAGGAATAGAGCAAACTCTGACCCCAAGTCTCTCACTAGGTTTAACTCTAAGCCGTGGTGAAATGGAGTCCCATCACCATTTGGAAATCAAAAGAGGACAATTTTTTTTTTTAAAAAAAGAAGGACTGTTCATCACCGAGAACAGAGATACTGGTATTAGTGAACCATGAAAAATGTGTTGGTGGACAAGGGAATGCTGCACTTAAATGGATAGCATAAAAGGGGGAAGAGCTTTTAATATTCTTCCTTTGAACCATCTTCTGTCACATGCACAAGAAGAGTGCAGTTTGTGGGTTCTGCTATCACAGAGTAGAGGCAAAAAAAAAAAAAGACACTGGTAATATGTTTATGCCTTTATAGAAGCCTATTTAAGTGTTATAAGGAAAAACATTAGACTTATGCAGAAGCCTAAGATTAATTGATTTGAACGCCTCTGCATATGATTTCAGATCTTAGAATAGAATAAATGAGTAAGAATTTTGTTGGAAGTGATCGTGGTGTGTTTTGGCTATCTGAAATAATAGATCAAGAAATTACGGATTGAAGCTCAGCAGAAAGAACCATTCTTCTGCCTGGAAATACTCAGTTAAATTCTAAATAGGATGTACCATGGCCTCATGAATTCACATTAAAGAATTTCTTTACTATTCTTAACTATGCTTGGCAATCAGCACTTAAAGCGTATTCAATATAAGGCAAAACAGTAGTGCAGGTCCCCAGAGCAGTATCACTTCTTCCCAGAAGTTATTAATTGGAGATGGCTCTCTGCATAACAGTGACTTTTAAAATTTCCATCAGTGATGTGCTGCCTGCACTAGTTTTATGCAGGATATTCAAAAATACCTCGCCCCTCTTGCACAGGCAACAGCATACCCCTTTCAGCAGAGATTTCCTTGTGCAATCCATTGCATGTAGTAGCATCCACAAAATATATTTCCCCTGCTGAGATCATGAGCATTTACTACGTGCTGTTCAACCAACCAATTCTCCGCTGTCGGAGCAGCTTACATCCGAGGGAGTGCCTGCTGAGGAGCTGAAGGGAGTTTGTCACGCAACTCCAGGAAAATGCAGGTTTTTCTAAGGTTCTGAAGTGATGGCTGCTTGTCACGGATTGACATCAGATCTGTGCACATAACGAGGCATTAAGCTGATGGTTCACTGTGACAAGTTTCTCAGAAATCATTTGCAGGGCTGTTGATCTTTACACAACATCATCCTGCTCCTTGTTGTCCCCGGATATTTCTCTTGCTTTTAGAGTGGGTCTTCAAAACGTGAAGCATTTTGTCTGAGCATGCTGAGAGGTGCTGAAGCCACTTTTTTTCCCCGAGTCCGTGGCTTCAAAAGTGAACTGGAGACACCAAAAAGCCCAAGAGGTGGGGGTGGAGGAAAAGAAATATGACACCCCATTTCTGCTATCAAAGAAGAGTTGTCACCACTCTGCACTGACCGGTGCAGATGGACCGCAAGGCCTTCACTGAGCCTGAGGCCATGATATCTCACTTCATATTTAAATTGTCAGGAGCATTTTTTCAACACAGACAAATCAGTGCAGAATGCTTGGCACAGCTCTTGCAGGGCAGTTTGCTGTCAGGACATTTCCTGGTAGAGCTTTGCCTTTTTCAAGGTTTTAATTTTGTGCCTTCCAAACAGTTTCATATCCTTTGCCTTGGTCTAGCCACATTTTGTGGATGTTTTAGCTGCACAGCATCCCAGTAATATGTGTAGCTCAGGGGTCTCCTTTTTAACCTTGCCAAACAATTTACAACAAGATCAATTGCTGACCACTGATGTGGGGGAGTTCTACCCACCTAGGGTCCAAAGCGGACACTGGTGATACCGGTGTCCTGAATGAGTGTCTCTGGGCTGCCTGGTTTCTCAGCTGGTCGGATGGTTGAATAATCAGCTGTTTGGACCAATGAAGTAACCTGGTCCCTGGGCAGCCCACCTGATGGGCTGCAGGTTGGGCTGCTCTCTTCTCAGCTCTCTCTGGTCTTGCATGTTGCCCATTTCCTCAGGCAGATGGTTCTGCCGCTGGCTGGCTCCCTCAGTAGTGTGAAGAAGCTCAGGGTGGTTTTCCAGCTGCTGGAATCCCAGACCTGCCTTCCAGGGGGTCAGTGATGCAGTATTTGCTGGCTTCTTCAGTGGCAACTTCTCTGGGGCTACCCAGGGAGCCAGGCAGCCCAGCTGGTGGCCACCCAGCTGGTGGGCTTGATGCCCAAACTTCGGGTTGCCAAGGACCTGGCTGAAGAGTTTGAGTTTAAATAAGGAATGTAGGGTAAGCTTAGTGCACGAGCTCCCTGGGCATGCAACTTTCTGGTGTCAGGGATGATTTTCTGGGCTTATTCTCTTGCATATCATAAGTAAAGGTTCAAATGACTTCTGCTTTCTGTTGATCTGATGAAATGGTAATTGTTTTGCCGAGGTACCTCTTTTATTTATTACTTGCAGGGTTAGCTAAGAATCCTGAGTGAGACTGGAACCTCTTTTAATCTCAAAACAGGGAACTTCTATGAGACATTTGAGTCAACAACTGCAGAGCTCCTAAATCATGTGCTCTGAGACTTGCTTATGTCCCATTGATAGTACTGTGTGATATTTCTTCAGCTTCTATGACAGAGATAATAAATAATGGGAAAAGGTAGGGCAAAAATGTAATTAATAATAGCAATATTTCTTCATAGGACTTAATTTTCTGGTTTCCACATTTGCCAAATAACTTTTGTACCCTGGCTATAGGAAAGGCGTCAAAACAGTGGATCTCAAACATATTTTTAACCTTTAAGTTTCATCTGAATGCCAAACAAATGCCTTACCCACCACAACATTCATTTCCCATGATAAATCTGTACAATATGTGTAATTTTACAAATTATTTTTTAATCTCTTACATTGAGATTTGGTATTGAGGTAGATTTTTGCATTTTGCACACTTCTGGGAGTTTTTCTTGAAGTTGTGGAGGAGAATCTTTACTGCAGGTAAACCAGTTAATAAACCCAATCATTTTAGTGTTTCCATACAATTACAAGTAGTATAAACATCCAGTGAATTTTTGGTTGCAGGTTTCAGTTTAAATATATTTGTCTTTGTAAAAGCACACAATAAGATACCAGATCTTAATTTCATTCATACCAACCTATATCTAGGATAATTCAGTTTCAGCAGAATCTTCTCAGATTTGCTTGCACGTCTCTGACTTTAGTATGCAGCCTGTAATAGTCCTTAAACTATATGTTTCACAAAGGAGAAAGAAACAAGTTAAACTGAAGTCAAAATACCACCATAATACAGAATTTGAATATACTCTGTGATTATCAAAAACTTTAATTATGTATTAAATATATCCATGAGGTAGTTGCTTCTTTAACCGTCAGAATAAATTAACTGTATTGAGTGTCTGTGAATAGTAATTGTTTGGGTCACATGTGAATTCAATTGCAAATGCTCAAATTTTTTTTCATGTCTTTCTTGCCCTTTATTTATTGGTTGGACCATTTTCATGCATGTGCTCAGCACTGACAAAGCATCAGCTATGACTCTGTATTCAGTTCTGGGTGCTGCGTTTAAAGGAAATGTAGTATCCATTTGGAATGAGTAAACAAGACTGCAACAAAAATGAGAAGTACTTATGAAGAAATTATGGAAACTTTTTAAGTGTGTGACCTGAGCAGGTTATGGAGTCTCCATAGCTGGTGGTGGTTTAAAACAACTTAATGACCAGGGGTTAGACTAGATAACTTCTTCTGTTCTTCTTCAGCTCATTGGTCCTGTATAAAGTGTTCAACAATTAAAATGTCAGTGCTCTCAAAGCTACCGGTAAAAAATATGCAGTAAAGCAGGCATTTTTAAGTCCTATAAATAGTATTCTTGAAAGGTTCCTCAGAGACACAATTGATTCTTTGGAATTGCTCCTTACGTGTGAATTTTCCCTTATCCAGTTAGAACAGTTCAGCATTCTTTGCCATTAGGCATCCAATTTGCAAGTATTTGTCTGGAGAGCTATTACCAGCACTGGTGATTTGTTTCCTGGAGGAAAATGGCACTAATCAGTGCTTGGAAGAATGTTCCAGTTTTGAGGCAGGAATGGGGGAGACTCACAGGCATCTGAGCAGCTCCCGTGGAGGGCTTCCATTCCTGCAGCTACAGTACGGAGTGTAATACAAAGTGTTACAGCAGGTGGGATGTAAGATGTGGCACTTCACAGGCTTGGTGTGGAGCTGTCAGGAGACTGGGCACGGAGATGCTGAGGATGAAGGAAAAGAAAGGTTACATTTACACACACCTTCCAAGTTGTCCCATTCTCCGCAGCCCCGCCTGAGGATCTGCAATGGCAATTAAAGTACAATGGAAGAGAGTAAAAGTTTTTGCCTCACTTCCTGGTCTCCCCAGGCTCTGGGATACAGACCCTTGATCTTGGCCTTGCTGATATGTGCAAGTTTAATGACTCTGAAGTTCCTAAGCAAAGAATACGATATTGAAGTATTAGCGCACAAAATATATTGGGGTCAGCTTTGGGGTGTATCTTGCAGAATGATTAGGGATCAGTGACTTTAACAGAAATTCCTGCAACCTCTCCCTTATGGGCACGTTCAGATCAGTGTCTTTGATATATTTTTTTTATGTTAATACGCATGTAAACATGCTCTGTTCATCATACTGTATCTGGTCCTTTTTCTATAGATCCTGATTATAATATCTTCAGAGAGAATCTTGAGGGTTAATCCTAGCGGAGCTGAGCAGTTATCTATTCTTGACAAATCATAATAAAGGTGGTTGTTAAAGATAGTTAACAGAAGATAATAAAATAGAAAACCCCAAATCATAATAAAGATTGTTAACAGAATTCTGTATGGAGCTTAGAGAAACTAAAATGAAGGGGGAAATGACACAAAACATCACAAAACTGTAAAGCATCCAGGGAATGTTAGCTGTCCTCGGGGAAGCAGATTTTTGTGTGAGAGTCTTGCTTTACTAGGCTTTTCCAAATTAGACAGATAGCTTAGCTCTGTGCAGTGAACCAAGCACAGTAATATATGACAGTTCATCTTTTCAGGTACATTAGCCCTTTGGAAGCCTACCATAATACTTTTGGTCCCTCTGGATTAGTGAAAAAAATATTCCGAATAAGAAGCCTCTATCTTTCTGTTTGCACAGTTCCTTTGCAAACTAAAGTTATTAAAACTTTGGGGTGGTGGGGGGGGAAAGTTTGTGTTGGTTCAGCAGTTCCAATTAATTCACTGTTTCATCAACTGCTTTAAAATTAAATGTGACACAGAAATAGCTTCAGCTTTTCTTAGATACTTGTTTTCGTGCTTTGTCTCCAGGGTCCAAAAGACGATGCTTGAAACAGGCAAATCTTCATTAGTTTCTTACATTGAATAATAAGTTCATATATCTTGAACTTTCCTGCTAAATTCTGAAATAATTTTTCATTGAGAATATAACAGTAATCACATCTTCAGTATCTGTTTTTCTACATGGATTAAAATGGATGCTCAAGTCCTTTGTATCTAATTTAAACAAATTTTGCCATTGAGTGCCTTGCAGCTATCTTTTGGGCATTGAAAAGGTGGTGATACTGTGGAGGACAAAAAGGAAAAAAAACAAATCCTGATGGTTCTAAAAGCAACTGGAGCAGTCTGCTACTGGCTGCTTACAAGAGCTGGGGTGCTTTTACATTGCTGTTTCTCTTACTATTGCAAAGATGAAAGACAAATTCTGTAATCCTACTTTTTTAAAATGTGCATTACTACTTAGTTTTACAGGTACTATCTTGTAAGTGTAGCAGAAATGAGGTTAGTACCTCTCAGTATCTTTTTTTTTTTGCAAGTTGCCTCCAGGCTCTCTACTTCTTTGAAAATATGAAATCTTGCTGATACAGACCTTCTCTGCAAAAAGAAACAATATGGAAATTAATATTTTAGACAAAAATCATTGTGGAAGAGCATTTGACAGTAAAAGATTTTGATCTTAACCCCAAGGGTTAATTTTAATAATTTGGGATGAAATCCAATCAAAATTAATATTAACTTGCTTTGACTTTAATCAGAATTTGTGAAAATATAATATATTTAAGTGGAGTTTTATTTATAAACTTTTTACTTAAAGGATAAGGGGAAAAAAGTCACCTGAAAAGGAAGACCATATGTCCTCTGATGTCCAAAAATGTCCTTCAATTCAGCAAAACTCCAGAGATTATAAACTGAAGCAGCAAAACCTGATTTTTATTCAGAGATTCTTCAATATTTCTCTTCCATTCTTTGCTTTGAATGTTCTCACAGATAAAACAACAGAATGAAAACAGTATTTATTATTATCTTCAGTTTCTGCATTTCATCATTGTACCTGTAATTGATGAATGCAATCAATTTATCAACTCCTGGAAGACAGTTAAGAGGGACTTAAAAGAATGTGAACTTTTGTACAAAGCTTAATATTGTTCTGTCTTTAACATTGCCCAGGGAAATGTCGTGTCTTTATCTGTGCTTACACAAATAGGCAGTTAAAAGTCTCCTTTTCAATAGAACTGCTTTTATTTACTGCATATTTTATATTCCATTACAGTTGGTAATATTTGATTCATACCTCTGTGGGATTATTTTTTTCCCCTTCTCACCATCCAGAAGGAACATAGTCAGAAATTTTTCATGTACAGTTCCAACAGTCTTCTGTTCTCATCACAAGGAACAGGATCACTGGGAATATACTTTCTGGGTGTTCCGAACATGGCATTTATTTCCCATATAATATACATGTATGTATATGCCACCAAAATAGTTTATATAAACTACGGCGCAAAAGGAATGTCCTCATCCAAGCTTGTTAATAATTTGAGCACTGACCCAATCTTAACACTACTTAATGATACAGGCAGTTTTATAGATTCCTTTTTTAAGAGTTTTTTCCCAGATTTTTTTATTTGGGTACAAAAGTAAAGCCATATATGTGTCCAGCACAGGTGATATTTGACATGTCAACTATTGTTGACCACTTGCAATTGAAAACACATTGTATTTCATGTGCTGTGATTTCAGTTGCTCAGGAGGGATAAATCATAGAAACATAGAATGGTTTGGGTTGGAAGGGACCTTAAAGATCACCTAGTTCATGGGCAGGGACACCTCCTACTAGACCACGCAGTCTTGAACACCTCCAGGGATAGGGCATCCACAACTTCCCTGGGCAACTAACGAGTGGCTGTGTAAGAACATAACTTCCCCCACACTGTTCTACTCTCTACATAATGTTCTGTATGACAAAGACAATCTTAGTGTCCAACCTCCAGTAAAACTATGAAGCTGGTGGTATTAATCACCTTAGCAGAAATAAAGGAAAAACGTTATAACCTCAACTATTCAGTATTGCCCAGATATCAACAGAATATTATGTTGCAAATTTTTTTAGTGGTCAGACCTGTGGTCAGGGTTTTTTTTATGGATAATGATTCAGTAGGGAATACCTGTAATGTGCTGACTGAGGCTTTCTTGCCCTCACCTTCAACCTGACGTGGCATCTTCTGTAGGGATTGACCATACCTGTCTGTGTAACCTCATTAATCTGCCTGTGTAGAGCCAGTGATACTCTGTCACTGCACAGACCCCTGGCCTTTCTCCAGCTTTTCCTCCTCCTCAGCTGTTCAGCTGTCAAACTGCGGGTGGGCAGTGCTGCCTGATAAACCAGTGCTCAGATTGATTGCGAATGCAAACAAGAAACAAAAAAAGGAGAAGCCCTTGGCCTTTGAAACAAGTGAGTATCGTCTGCCAAGAGGATCAGGCTCCCAGTTACGCTGCCCTGTCCTCTGTCCATTTCCAGTTGGCTCCACAGAAGTAACTAGGTCTGGACTTAAGGCTTATGATTTTGGACAGCAGTAAATTCTCTATGTGTGCCTTATTTTTTCAGATGTTTCTATATAAACACACAAGTTGCCAGTATCTGACAGCTTTTTGTCTCTGCTGTGTGAGTAAGGGGTACTCGTGTACGGCCTTGGCACTGTTTAGAGCGGGATACTTCTACAGCAGATTGCTGTCAAATGGTAAGTTTTATTTGAACAAAATGTGATATTGCATGCAATCCTTTAGTAGTTTTATGGAGTTTTTTTTTTTTTTACAATGTCTGCCATAGCTTACAGAAATGAAGGGAGCATAAAATATCTGGTAAGCCCAGGACCGCTGAAGTTAAATACTGCTGCTTGGTTACTAAATTTTGCTTAAAATTGTCTGGTTTAAAAAAAAAATAAAATCAAATGAAGTAACTGAGTAACCTTATTCTGAAGGCTATAATTTATGTGAGTGAATAAGGTACTTAGAAACATGAAGGGAAAAGAAATTCTTGGTTCTGGTTATTTTATTCAGGCAGAGCTGCACTCCTTCAGTCAATTAAAAAAAAAAAAAAAAAAAAAAAGGAAGCAAACTTCAATAAGTACTTTTGCCAAAAGAAGGAAAAAGAAAGCCAAGGCTCTTTCCTCTGTGACAGTAGAGAGAGACAGGAACAGAAGGCATCGCTAGTCATTTCACACTCTCCTGTAGAATTATACTGAAGGGAAAATATCATTGAACAGTAAGGAAAATATAGAATTAATGAGCAAAGGAATATTGTTTATAATCTTTTCTTCCTAGTGAAAATCTCAAAGCAGAAATCATGAGTGCTGCATTATGATTGTAGAGACTTCTACTAGAAAATCTCTGAAGTGCAGTAACACTTTCTAGTTTCCCCCATTTTGATTCCTATCTAAGCATCAGTTCCCTGTTCGATAGAGAACTAGCCCTTCTCTGCCACTGCAGCATCTCATGGGATTGCAATGGGAAGTCAAAACGGGTTTAAGATGGCCTTGCTGTTGCTCAGATATGTTTTCCTTCCACCTATAAGTATTCAAGTTATATGCTTCTGAAAAATAACTTCTTGCATGGAGTCTGTATGGCTTGTTAGAGGGTTGCTGCTAAATTACCTCATACATAGTAATTTTAGCTTGAGCCTGATCTGACAGGTATAATTTTGATTACAAATTAAGCGAGCTCCCTGGAAATGTTTTCTTCTTTCTTTCCCTAGCCCATATACTTCCTCTTATTTTGCTGGTTAATGAAAACTCCATCATCTCTCTTTTTTTTCCAACAAGCGAAGGCAGGGAGCGTCCTGTGCCTCTTCCCACTGCTCGCAGTGCACTCCCTTCCTGAGCAGTCTTGGTTCACCTCCACAAAAGTGAACATGAATTCCACAAAAGGCTGTTGATTTCACTCTGATTTTGCAAAGTATTAATTATTTTACAAAGCTAGGTCATTGTTCTCAACATGAATGCTGGTAGATGCTTTTTGTACTGTTGTATGTCATGTTCTGCATCAGCAGAGCACAGCTACAATTTTACCCACTTTACAGAACTCAAGTCCATGCTTTTCATTAATAATGGCGATTTGACTGAGAAATTATGCAGTTCTTTCAGTGTTTTTTTCATTAACTAGCTATCTTTAACTTCTTGTTAAGCAGTGGGTTGGTTTTGTTTGGGTTTTTTTTGGTCAAAAGAAGAAGAAATTTTATTCCTCTGTGTCACTTCACTGGAAAGTACAGGCTTTACTAGGTTTAGAGCTTGTCTTGGATGCTTTCTGTGTACACATAACACTTAGCAATACTTCCTAAAGTTCGGTCATACCTATGCAATTTTCAAATACACGTGCATATACACATAGCTAGTATACACCAAAGCTTTTTGTATGCGATAATAGATATTGGATTTCCACTTCCCTTCAGTGTCTAAACTCTTGAAGACAGATGTCAGCCTAGCAAGAAAAGACAGAAAAACCTTTACAGAAACTCATGCGTCTGTCCATACTAATAAGATCATCCAGTGACCTAAATTCTCCAGCCTACATGATCTGAACTCTAAAATTATTCTGAACCTGAGAAGTTCATGGGACAGATATTCCTGTAATAAGTAAAGATTGTTCTGTAAGTACTGGTGTTTATAGGGGGGGAAAAATAGGGCATGCTGATCTGGCTGTTTTGTACACTCTCATTTCACAGGAAACCGCTACAAAAAGTCAGAGCCACTTGAGGCTGTTAGGGTGATAATTGATGGCAGGAGGATGGGACTCCAGTGGGAGATAACCACAGCAAAAATGCATGCAAATGCAAAATTAAAAAAGTCTGTTGCTGTTGATGCAGAGTAGATAGTTTGAGATGATCCTAATTTGATGCTGCCTGTGAGGTACACGCAGCATGCCAACCTGCTCAGGTTTATTCCCTATTCAATATTGTTGATTTCAAAGAGTGTAATGCAGTGCCAAATATGGTTAAGGATGCTATTTTTTTTCAAATGTATAGGTCAATATTCAGTGCTCTTCAGGTAATATGTATCTAAGTAGTTGTAGAAAAGCTTAGGGACAAGAACTGTCCTTTTAAATTTGCCTTATCTAATTAGAGTGAAGTGGAGCTCTGATCAGCGTTGCAACTGATAGACAAAAGCAAATCAAATAAAATTCAGAATAATTTGAGAATATGTGGTGAAGAAGGCAGAGGGATGAAAGAATAGTTGATCATTCTTAGTAACATTATACTGTAAACAAGCGTTGTGTGACATGACCTTGAAGCCTTACAGCAATCTCTTATCTTTACTAATATGTCAACTAAAGGCTCCATAAACAGGTCCAGTGTTTGACCTAATCTGCAGAAGTATGATCTGCTCTTATTAAGGAAAAAAATATCATAAAAGAACTCAGTTTAATTTCATTATAATAGAGGTGTAAGCACCTACTGAACGTGTTGTTTCCATATTGTTTTTTTGGTATTGTTTTGCTTTGTTTTATTTACATAAGAATGATCATGGTGTGGAAATCACTATAAATAATGCATTGCCTTCCTGCATATAGACAAGAGCAGACTGAATCTGCCAGGTGGGGTGTTTGAAGCAGTATGTTTCCTAAGTTGTTCTGGCTACTTGTGTTTCATCTTATTTTATCTCCCTTGCCACTCAACAGTGTGAATGGACAAACAGAGTCTGACACACAAAAAAGGGAGCTAAAAGGAGAAAGGAAGTGTCAAGGATAGTCAATAAGGACATTGGACTAATGTGTTGTCAGCTGAGAAACTAAGACAAAGAAGGTTATATCACTACTTCTGGTGTTATTATGAACAGTATACGTGACCAATTCATCTGATTTAGATCAGACTAATTAGATCAGTATGTGATTTTAAAAAATACTCTAATTCATTACTCATTTTATAAAAAACTGCCTCAATCCAGTATAGTGGAAAATAGCATAAAAGCCAGTGCACATAAGCAATCTATCACTCCAGAGTATCACTTTTTGCTACTGATAAGATCATTCTGAAGAAGTATGACTGAGATAAACTAAAAACCTGCAAAGTAGGTAACTCTTAACAGAAAACTTGTCATGGTTAAATTTAACGTTCTTTTGGGAGAGAAACATATCTAGGATGCTAGTCCTGCTAGTATAAATCATAAGGGAAACACTAATTAGGCACGTGTACTAAAAAAAGGGAAACACAGAAATCTGATACAATTGATCTATTGAGCAGCTTTGCCTTTCAATCTGAAAAGTGTATTCATTCTAGCACAGGTCAGCAATTGGCTGTCAAACCTCTCAGCTCTTCACCACGGGAATGGTCTGTGTCTTTCTAATTCTGGGAAGATTCAATTTGGTCATTGGCAGAAGTTTCCAGTATTACTTGAAATTCATCCAGTTAAATGAATTCTACATTCCTGAGCGTGAATGCAGCCAGCCAAGAGCAGTGCCAACATTAATTTAGCCTTATATATGAGCATAAAGTCATGGAAGGCCAATTTACTCAGTCTATCTCCCAGACAGTTGTTACCATATTTCTAGCAGATTCTTTTCCTAGTCCAGTTTAAGAGATTATATTGTACTTCGTCACTGAGTGTGTGATAGGAAGGGGAAGGAATGGCTGGTGCATATCTATGACTTTCCTTAACTTGTTTTATTTCACATCAGCAGCTACAAGGCAGTTAATTGCTGCTGCCTTTGCACAGAAGTCTGCTATTAATACTGAAGAAACTGAGTGTTAATCCTGGGTTTAAAAGGAAATGTAGCTAAAACTGTACCCTCAAAATGGCCCAGAAGAAATTGACTGTTAACCAAAATTCCTTGTTTGCCATCACTATTTCAGTGCTCTTGAAGTTTTACCAACATCTTCTCAAAGAGAACAGAATCATAGAATCATAGGGTTGGAAGGGACCTCGAAAGATCATCTAGTCCAACCCCCAAAAGAAAAAGATTTAAGCACTCTAAAGTCAAGTGAAAATTACTCAACCAGGCTCAGCATGTAGAAGCATTAAATGGATTTCTCCCCCGCCCTCCTCCAAATTTTCATTCCACTTTTAGTCAGAGCTCCACTAGGTTGCCTGAACCTCTCTATTATCTTAGTCATCCTGCACATACCTTTTTTTTTTGTTTTAATTTTAATTTACTTTGTACTAGAATATCCAGTTACATAGTCTTAGAAATATAATTAGCAACGCTATGGCCAAGACTTGCTATATAAGTAGCCTTAAATGACCCAAACACCAGTAATTTCAGACAGGGAAAACACATTTTTTTAATGTATTGCTATGTATCTACTGCTGCTTGTACTTTCATCAGTAAAGAATTTAAATTACTATGACAAATCACCTTCTACCGATAAATACATCATTGAAAAATTATGTCATCAGCCTAATTATCCTTTTTACAGAGATGCATGGGGAGGGAGATGTACAATATTAAAATAAAAAGAAGCAAACAATGTCGTTTGCATATTAAAATGATCTCTTATGAAAAAAGGGCTTGGTGGTTTTATATAGAATCAGGTAAGAAAAGTTTTGTTGTTAAAATTATATTTGAAAGATAATTTTGGTGTTGTGAGTAAGAATTTAAGTACATGGTTAGAGCACTGCAAGTGGATGTTTTAATTTGGAGAATGCTCAAGATGAGATTAGGAACATCATTAGTTAAGTTTACAGGCATTAGTAGAGAACACCTGAGATAAAAGGAGATCTCTATCTACTTTGTGAGTGTAAAGGGTGCCAGTAAGATGACTTAGCAGAACGTTAAATATTATTCTATATCATATTAAGAAAGCTAAACAAGATGCCAAAAGCAAAATGTGACAAAAAATATAAGCCCCGGTGTGTTCCCCTTACCAAAGGGTAGAAAATGATGCCATGATAAAGCGCAGGTTGATATTGAACTTACTTAGCATCATCCTTGTCACCAAGGGCCTTATGTCTGGCTCTGCGTTGCTCCCCAGTGCTGCCCAGGCTCTCCTGTGCCTTTGTCTGTTCCCTGCCCATGTCCCATACCCACTTTTGTAGGGTTGGGGTGATGCTACTCGCATGGCTTCTCAGCTCAGGAGTGAAGACAAGCTGAGCAGCCCTTTCTCTCTGCCTACACATCAAATTTCCTTCCCCCCCCTTAGTTTGCAAAGTGCAGAATAAGCCGCCTCGCATATTAAATCAGTAGAGGTGAGATTCAGCTCCTAATTAAAGCACTTGAACTGGTGTGTCTACGAATCGGGATCTTGGTGGCTCCCACTACTGTCAGTAGCAATCTGCAGTCAATGGAGGTTGGAGCGCTTGTGGCTAAGGTTTCCCTGAAGCACATGCCTACTTGCTGCTGAGCAAAATCGACCAATATTGAATTGCACTCCATTGATTGCACCATCTATACTGCCATTGCCTGTGTTGACTACAGCTTCCTTGACTGTGACAGGAGTTTAGATACGCTCGATGTGGATACTCTAGTATCAAACCAAATCTTTCTCTACTAGTCTTTGGTGTCAGAACAATGTTTAAGGAATAAGATTGTGGAAGGAGGAGGTAGAGAGACAGCGTTTTGATATCAAAAGACTGAGAAACACAGTGGGGAAGTCAGCACTTTCTTGAGCCCTTGCCTTTGACATGGACTGTTTCCCAAAGAAAGATCCCATCCAAGAAGCTTGATTAGGTGAGAATCTGGGAGACTCTTCCGCTGTTGCGAAACTCTAATGACTCTTTCAAACAGGCAAATTAGCAGTAAAGCACGGAATGATACCACAGCTTATACACAATGACACTGTGACACATTGAGCACGGTGGATTCCAAGAACACATCTTGCAAATAAATTTCCAGCACTTCCATGAGTGAACTGCATTTTTGGGGGTGGGGACAGGGGATTTTGTTTATTTCAAACCAATGCTTCCTAGGTTTGCTCTGTGATCATTTAGGTTGGAAGGGACCTCTCAAATCAAAACTGACCTCAACAATCACGTTGATCTGTAAACTGTGTCAACAGCAAAATCAAGTCTATGGGGTTGTATTTGCTCTGTTTAGCCCAAGCTCACTCAAATTATACTGCTTGCAGGCAGCTAAAAGCAAAGTCAGGAAGAGTAACTGGGAGTCTGGGACTTCTTCTTGCTGAGTTCCTTTGAGAAATCCCACAAGGAAGCAAATCTCTGCTATTAGACAAATTCCTGCTCTGCTTTGCACCTGCATCCTGGAGCTATGAGATTCACTTTATGAAACAGGTGTAATATGAACTATTTATTGAAAATTAGGAAAAGAATGAACACCTGTTTCTTTAGGACTAAATGCTGTGTAGCTTTTCCCAACAGTTATTGACAGCTTTTTCTTTAAAGGAGTGGCAGATTTAAGCTCAAAACGTTTAGGATATTTACTTCTACATTGAACTGGTACAGATACGGTTACTGGGTAATATAGGTTGCTGGTACCAGCAACCCCAGTTACTAATTTAGGCTTTATCTTTGTCAAGGCCTGCTTGTAACACACTCTACTTAATACTTTTTTGCCCTCCCTTTTATTTTTATTTTTTTTTTAGCAGAATCTGTTTTATATAAATTGTCTTGTTTCCAGAGGAGAAATCTTAGTGTTTGTTGTGGTTTAACCCCATCCTGCAACTAGAACCATGCAGCTGCTCACTCACCCCCCTACTTTTTTTTCCCCCCAGGACGATTCAGGGGAGAGGGAAAGGGAGGAAAAAACCTTCATGGGTTGAGGGAAAGATAATTTAATAGAAACAATAAAAGAAATGGAAAAATAAAAATAATAATAATGACATGGATCACCCTCACCTCCCATTGAATTGGAACAGTCCTGAGCAGTGATTGCGGATTCCTGATTCCTGCCCCCCAGCTAACCCTCATTTATAAATTGAGCATGATGTCTGTGATATGGACTATTTCACTGGTCATTCCATCGTTCTGTCTATGCCTCTATGGGGAGCTGAAAGAAGTCCTTGAATTGTGTAAACATCGTTTAGCAACAACTCAAAACAATAGGTATTATTGATATTCCTTTCACAGCAACCACTAGTAAGAAAAAACTCCTTCCCAGCTGATACTAGGCAATACTTAAAACAATGATGAAGAATATATAAGGTATATATGGTGTATATTCATAGCATATACATGTGGTATAAATACAAGAACTGAATATTTATTATAGTAGATTACAATTTTTCACACAATCTTCATATAAATGCATTTTAAAGAAAAATAATGTTTCAGAGTCCTAGATGAGAATTGATTAAACTTCCCCCCCCACCCCACCCCCCTTATTTATTATGACATTGTGGTGTATTTTTGTCTTCTTGTACAGATAACTNATTTTGGTCTTCTAGTACAGATAACTTGATGTCTTGTTTCCTGTCTTTCCTCCAGCTCTCTCATTCATGACCTACTTCCACATTATTTTAAAAAATAAATTATAATAATCTCAAAAAGAAATATGCTTACATATAAATATAAGCCTATCAAAACCCTCGAAAGAATAAAAGCCAATCTGAGGGCAAAAATAGTGATGTAGGTTTGGTCCATGTTGTAATAAATATAGAGGAGCAATACCAATTTTGGCCATATTATTCTAACACAATCCATGTTACGTACCCCTAATTTTTTTAGAAGAAATTTATACTTTGTGATTTTTATATAGAAGAATCAGACTCTTTGTTTTTAGCCAACCAAAAACTACCTTTGCTGTGCGAATGGTTTAATTCATTTAAATTTAACAATTTTGATAAACATTATTTGGCATGACAAAATATTGGCTGTGTTGCTTCATTCTTACATTGTTATATCTCTTTACTATATAATCTTAGTTTTGTAAATTGACATAATTTCTGATTAGTTGCAGCAGACCTGTTTGAGTGGTTTTCTAAGAAGTGAACCTTGACTTCTTTATATATCACCATTTACATACCATCTCTCAATGAAGCATCACTCCATTGAGTCTTTTCTTTCATACTGCCCATAATGCTTTTATACACTCTATAATCTAGTATATACTGGTTTAGCAGGCTGTAGTATTGTTCACAGCTGTGTGCCTTTTTTAACCATTAATTTGTAGATGGTTTTAATTTGTTTCAAAATATACTCAGTTTGCT
>VXBO01013820.1:64787-82008 GCA_013400135.1 Rhinoptilus africanus
ACACAATCCATGTTACGTACCCCTAATTTTTTTAGAAGAAATTTATACTTTGTGATTTTTATATAGAAGAATCAGACTCTTTGTTTTTAGCCAACCAAAAACTACCTTTGCTGTGCGAATGGTTTAATTCATTTAAATTTAACAATTTTGATAAACATTATTTGGCATGACAAAATATTGGCTGTGTTGCTTCATTCTTATATTGTCATATCTCTTTACTATATAATCTTAGTTTTGTAAATTGACATAATTTCTGATTAGTTGCAGCAGACCTGTTTGAGTGGTTTTCTAAGAAGTGAACCTTGACTTCTTTGTATATCACCATTTACATACCATCTCTCAATGAAGCATCACTCCATTGAGTCTTTTCTTTCATACTGCCCATAATGCTTTTATACACTCTATAATCTAGTATATACTGGTTTAGCAGGCTGTAGTATTGTTCACAGCTGTGTGCCTTTTTTAACCATTAATTTGTAGATGGTTTTAATTTGTTTCAAAATATACTCAGTTTGCTGTTGTATTATTCTCTCAGTAGGAATAGAATCATTTCATTACAGGCTTTTGACCCAAAACAATTAAGAGAAAGCTAGTATCACAGTCCTGTCTCTAAATGTTTAGAGATATCATTATAATATTTTGAGAATTCTTCTTTCTTTCCACATGGAATGCCAGCATATTACATACTGCCATTTTATTAATACATGCAACCTGCTATTGTTATCCACCGTCTCTGTATCTGGAATCTGTGCTTTTGAACAGTTTTGTTTTCTGTTTTCCCACAGAAGGTACTAGTGTGAACTTATAGAAAAGGCATAAACTCCAGCCTGGACCTGAGAAATGCCTGCTAATAAAAAAAGGTATATTATAAAGGGGCATGTGTTCAGAAAAGATTTTATTTTCCAGTAATCCAATACCTTTTTACTGGAATTCAGCTCTCTCTTTCTCCTCCCACCCACTCCCTCCCTCCCTCCTCTTAGAAATGGTGCAACAGTGCTGCCCACAGTAAATAAAACCAGACAAACAAAAACAAAACTAAAAAAAAAAGGTTGAATTAATTCTGGCTTGAAACAGATTTTGATGCAGACAAGCATGGCTCAGTCAACTAACTGTGCACAAGTTGCATTCTTTAATATTTTGTTCCTTGGTAGATTTGTGATGAGTTTATTCAACTTTCAGCTGTACATATTTTAAGATTGCAGCAAAGATACTTAATTCCTGATGGAAAAATTGCATTTTTCGTTACAAACAGGGAAGAAACACCTCGCTAAGCAGAGTCTGCACTTCTTCTCTGCTGGTCATGAAGTTGTTGCTAAGAAACAATGGTGATTTTACTTTCATGAATATATTTTTCATGAAGTCTGAGCAAAAAGCCTAATCACTTTGGGTCTATCTAATGTTTTTGAAACTGAATTTAAAATGTTGTTCCTTCATGATGGTATTCTGCTCACTTCAGAACCATAATGGATTAAAAAATTATGATTATTTCAATGAAATGGTATTCCTATGTCCCGTAGTTAAGGGGTGGTGGGTTAAAATAAATGCCTTAAAATGTGATGGTAAAAGCCAACAAGAGGTATGATTAAAGCATGCACATGTCTTTTATTAAACGGTAGTGTATCTTTTATTCCCATCAGGCTCAATTAGATACCAACTGATAAGTCCTTTCACTTATTCTTGTTGTATGGGAGACCTCTGACACAGCTGATTCCTCCTTTCTTTTATTGGTTTTGAAAGTCTAATTTCCCTTGATAACAACCAGTTTTGTCAAGTGACAGAAAAAGTAATTAAAGGTGTTCATAACTAACTCATCTAAATAGCTAAACAACTATTTAAGAATGACAACAATAACTAGACTTTATAAATAATGGAAAATTGGTCTCATATTATTTGTCCCAGTAGATGTAGTGGTGGTGGTATTGATTTCCATACAAAAAAACTGCAACGATTCAGAGTTATAACTATTGCTCTATTGGATATTGATGAAAGCATAAATATAGTCGTCTGCATTGCAAGATAACACTGTGTTCCTCAAAACGCACTGGTTTGCTTCACTGAAAGTGAAGAATTAATCCAGACAGTCATAAGGTATGATGACCTGAAAAAGAAAAAACACCTTATTATTTATAAAAAAGTAATTGAGTACAGATTTCTATCTTGTGAAAAGAAGAGCTGCATATTGTGACCTTTTAAAGGACACTGAGTGCATTTTTCTATACCTTTTTCTTCATTCCTCTAGATGAATATACAAGGCTAAGACAACTGACTTCTTGATTTCAAAGTTTAATCATTGACCCAACCTCTGTTTTAAATATCTTTATCACTGTGTTTCAGAGCTGATGCTTAGCAAAAATTATTATGGGAAAATTTTGGCTGTGTTTTGTAATATCATCAGGGAATGCAGTACAGACTAAGTCAAATAAAAATCTTCGTTATCCTCAAGACTGGAGGATAACAGGTACGTTAAAGAAACAATACTTCTTTAGATTGTAAAGTAGTGAACATCAGTAGAAATATTTTAGATTTGCAACCATCATAGCAAATAGAACAGTTGAGTGTCCCACTGAGACAAATATATGTCTTATATACGTGTTATGCAAAAAAAAGGGTGAATGTACTGCTTAAAATCTTGACACGTACCAATGTGATTACACTTACCGTGTTACCTGAAATTGGAGCTTGCATTAATTACTTTTCTGAAACTCAAAATACTTGCCCAAAAAAGTCAATTGCAGTTGGCAGCCCTATTTTTTTCTACCATGCTATGAGAATTTATACCTGTACAGAACTAAACAATATACCTTCCAATTTGTTGTTTTCTAAAAAAAGTCACAAATGTATCAGTAAGCACCTGCTATTCTGTTTCAAAATTGATCTGCTTGTCCTTACAAAATGTTCATTTGATTTCTGGTCTTTCTTCAGCAAGTTTGTTTTCTTTGGACTAGTTTTCCCCTGAAATCATTGACGTTATCTACATATGTACTTCTATATCCAGCATAAAGATGTATATATGCTGGAATTGCTTATGACCACTGGGGTGGAATAGATGTTAAGCAAGTCAACTAAAAGGTTCTCTAACCCCAATATCTGAAAGAAAATTACATAATATAGCTAAGGGAAAAAAAAAAAAGTTATTTTCTTAGTAACTTAGAAACCTACTACAAACCAGTTTTTAATCTGGCTGAAGATAAGGACTTGAGGATAGCTGATTAGTCACAGGGAGATGTTAATTTGTTACTTTAACTTTATGAGTTTCCAAAGCCGCATATTTTTGGAGAGACTTCCATGTGATCAGTTTTGAAACAGCTGTTGCAAGCCTATATAATAATAAAAATATAAATAAAACAATTAAAAAGAGAGAACCTCTTCCAGAGCACCACACTTTGTAGGAGATTAGAAGTGGGGCAAAGCTTAGTGCCTTCTGTGTGAAGACAGGTTGTTTATAACAACACAGGAAGAAGCAGAGAGAGAAATTTGGAAAGAAAGAGATGTGGTAAGAAAAAGTGTCATTGTAAACACATTTTTGTTTGACTTTCCCCTTACTTCTTTGCCCCATCTCTTGAATTTCAAACTTCGCTCAGGATAGATTATTTTGGTTAGCTAGTAGCAAATGGCCCATCAGTCAATTTTACTTGTAATGTTTCCATCATTATTTGTAAATATCTTAATCTTGCAGATACTGTACCCATATAAATAAGCACTACTTAAAGCTTAGTGTTTAGAGTATTTCTCAGCTGAATGCTCTGGAGTACAAAAGGGGTTAGATAGAAGTTCTTTACATTCCCTCCTCTATTGCTAAGACTACAGAAGGTGCACATAAAAGAATAGAAACACTGCAAACGGTAAAGGTACGGGGTGTTAAAGGGTGTTAATTGAAGATCTACCTTGACTGGAGAAGTTCATTATACTGGATTGTCTCTAAATTAAAAAACCAAAACAAAACAAAATACCAGCAACAAAATCTTCATCAGAATTTGTTTGGGATTGTAATCATTCTAATTGTTATAATTCTCAAATACCCGCTTTGTTTTCGTTCCAGGTATTACTTCCTCCTCCCTGGATTGTCAGTGCTATGGCTGGCAGTTCCCAGTGGCTCTGAACTTCCTCGCTCCTCATACTGATGGTTTCTACCACTGCATGAGAAGCATCTGCACACGGGAGCCATTCACCCTTTTCTAGTGCATTTCGACAATACTCTTGAGCACCTTTAGTAAATGTAACTGCAACACTTTACGTAAGTAAATTTTGGTCCGCCTACATCAGGAAAACTGCACCCAAACCACAAATACCAATTGGCAGTCCTTATCACAACTGTAAAGGAAAAGACAAGTTCTTCTTCATGTTAGGAAGATTTCTGAAGACTTTGGTTTTTGTTGAAATAATTGTAGTATATTCCACAACAGAGCAAATTAAGCTTTTTGTACCAGGAAGTTGTCTGACAGAACAGCTTGTGTGTGGGAAGCAGCAGATCTCACTGAGGGAAATTTCTAGCCAGGAATCAAGTGTCTTTAAAAAAAAAAAAAGAAAAAACCAAAAAACACCAACAACAAAAACAAACCAAAAAAACACGATGAAACTTATGTATCTGTTGGGACAGGTTTCAGGAGTTCTAATAAAATAAAAAAAAAAAAAGAGGGGGAAAGGTTTTAGTTTCATAAAAGTTGATGAGGCGGTGATGGGAATTGAAGAAGGGTGGCAAAAGGAACCAGATACCAGAGACTTTTCTGAGTAACTCCCTGCTCCCATAAATTGCCAAGTAAGTCCTTGTTTGCCATACAACTCAGTGTCTCTCCACAATAGAAATCAGGGTTTGTGAAAAATAATGTATTTTTAGCATGTTAAATAGTAGACAAGGGTGTAGGATATCCCCTATCATCATTTCCATGTTTTCTAAAGCCCTATTAATATTTCTAAATATTTCATAGCCTCTGTTAACATCTGAAGTCCCAATTAATATTTTACTGCAACAACACTGAAATAAAACAGCTGTCTCCCTCTCTCTCTTTGGCAATGTTATAAGCTAGAGGTGCTATTAATGGAATACAACAAATTTAGGCATCAGTTTCTGTTAAAACTGAGAAGATATAACTCCTTTGCCAGGTGCTGGGCAGCACACTCTGCTTTGCAGATTGCTCGGACTGCTCTGAATTCCTTCTTGAAAGTAGCGTTGATTGAGTCTTGTCTCATAGTAGTGTGCTGTGGAGCATTTCTTCTGCTTCATTTCCACCCATGAAATGAGTAGTAAGTCAAGGATCAGCAGAGCACTGGGATTCTGATGGATGAAAGGCACCAAAAAGAAAAAATCACAAAGTCCAGTATTATTATTCAATAGTATTATTACTCAATATTTGGTGGGAGAAAAAGAAGTTGCAAGATGTACCAAGCAGAAGAGGGCTAAAAGTACAGAAGATGACAGAACTAGAAATGAAGAGAACTTTGAGTTGTACAAAAAAGGAGTGTAATTCAACAATGGGGAGTGCAATTCACGTAGGACTATGGCAATTAGATTTCTAGAACAGATAAGCCATAAGAAAAGACCTAAAGAAACAAGGTTGTTCAGTCTAGAAGTCTTTGTCTAAGAATGAGGGGAGAGCAGGTAACAGTCTCCGTGAAAAGCATCTAAAAAGAAAAGGATGAATATTCTCTGTGCCCTTTGTGGAAAAATTCAGCAACGATGTTAAACATTATGAAAATCTAGTTAGAAAGCTTGCTAAGTCTGAAAATAATTATGGTGGGTATATTGTCAACCTAGTTACTGGGAGTGCTTAACAAGAAGTTAGGCAAACAAGTAGAAGACAAAGTAATCTAGATGCACGCAATTGTTTATACGTGACAGATTTCCTTTAAAAGGCATGTGGTGGGGAGGATAAATTTACTCTGTGCAGCAGGCTACAACCAATTTTCTTTGAGTGTTTGACCCTTCCCATTGTTGTCGATCAGAGTTTGCCCACTGTTAATGCTGAAGTAATGCGATACAAATAAAACAGATGCTCTGACCTTCCAGTGCGCTATGCAGTGTTCAAACAAGGTGTGGGATTCTTTTTACAGCCATGTAAGTAGAAAAGAAACTACACTGCAGTCAGTAAGCTGTTGCAGCTAGAGAAATAGTGCCCAAAGGGCTTAGCCTTTGACAGTATAGCACATTAAGTTCGCCTGAAAAAATTTTGTCTAGTTCTTTTCTGCTATTTCTCAACATAGAGTGAAATAATTTATTTTTCAGTGGAGCACAAGGACAATAATATCGGCTGGCACTATCCAGCTTTTTCACTTTTCCTATTCTACATAATGTTGAACTTTAAAAATAAAAGGAAAGGCAAAGCTCCTGGAATTTTATTTCTTTAGTCTATTTAAAGAGCGTGTTAGTCACAGCAGAGGGTCAATGTTGCAGCTAGAGAACATGCTATGCTGTACAGTCACCCTGTTGTGCTATTTATGAATAGTTTGTGATTTAAACATAGCCAGGAAAGCTCACCGTAACAAAACATGCACGGAACCACTAATGAACAATTTTTACTGTGCTCTTTCTTTAAGATTATAAGATACTCTCTCCCCACCATCAGCCCAACTGGTCCTTATCTACTGACTCCTTTACGAGGAGAGGGACATGAACTTCTCTACAGGAAGTATCTGTAGCCAAATAATTAGCTTTTCATGCTGTTAAATAAACTAAGGTACAACCTTTTAAGAATTGTCCTATAAATCATTTTTCTCTCCATTTGCAGTCCACCCCAAACTGCCATTACACCATGAATCCACCTTGATGTAGCACTGGGAAATGGTCTTTGTTAGGACTTTAAAGTCTCCTTGCTCTTGGTATGCAAAAGTATTTTATTGGCAAGTAGTGAAGATTTTTTTTTTTTTTATGATCTAAGGGAATAAATGATTCTGCATGATGCTCAAAAATGTGTAGAAAATAACTTTTCTGTTTTTTCAAGCAGAATTATTGAGACTTCACAGAGGGCACCATGGAGATTTTCAATTTCATAGAGTTTATGAATAATTTATGAACAAACAGTGGAAGGAGTTGACTGCATTTTAAGACAAACCTTAATCATTGAGTTTTATTTAAGTTTTGCCTGATTTATCTTTCAGAAAAGGGAATTTTAGAAATAGCATAGAGCATCATAGTTCTAGTGTCAAGCATACTGACACGTGCACCTTTTTTATATTAATCTGCAGGTACTAACAATCAAAAGGCTATATTACTTAAGAGCTGTACTGTTTATGAGTAGCCTCCCTATTTATGTTTTTTCCCAAATAATTCTGACTTCTTCAGTTTTATTCAGTATGCATTGAAAAATGCAACTTTCTTTGTTCAAATTTTCTTACACGTGCATTACCTAATCATCCAGTGGACTCCTCATCTTCATAATTATGTAGAGAGGTAACTTTTACATTATCTAACACTTTCTTTTAAAGTCTATCCATACGTGATCTGTAACTATGACTGACTCAGGCAATTCATTAGTTATGCTGGACTAGCTTTTGGAGACTATAAAATTAGCCGGTCTACCATACACCTGATATGGTTGTGAACAGAAAGTAAATTTTCTCTCAGTAAGTATTGATATTTGGCTTTGTGAAATCTCCTTTGAGAACCTAAATATATATCCTGGCTTCCTTGGATCCACGCTATTCAAGATTGATCGGATTAACGACTTGTGTGAATCACAAAATATGCTGTGTACATTATAGGATGATAAAGTTTCATCATTCCCTTTATCTCAACTAATCCTTGTTCAGCTCTGTTCCTGGTGGGAGCAGCTTCCTATGTCAGAGGAAACTCCTGTGGACAATAGGGAAGAGTTTTTTACAAATCCTGCAGTGAGATGAGCTGTTCAGTACAGATGTCCCTGGAACTTATAAGAGAAATCTTTGTGTTTCAGCTTAATTCAAGATTAATTTGGGATAGGTACTTGTTAAAAGCCTCCTGGAGGCTGACAGCAGCGTGTCTTTAATTAAGAGATATTGTGAAGATTTAGAAATTTGAATAGGGAATAACTAGTAGTTTGCATTCTGTAAAAACATTGCTTGAAGAGGATATTAAAATCTCCTATTAAGAGATCACATCGTCTTATTTTAGAAAGAGAACCCATTCAAAGGGAGAAACATTTTGGTTTATGCCTACTGCCTGTGAATGTGTCCAGAGTTGAAGGTCAGAGGAGACTGAAGAGGAGTCTTACAAATTCTAGAATTGCAACTTCTTTCTCATGTTATTTAGTCTGATTTGGGTTGTCATAAGGATGGGACTGCAAAATTCAATTACTCTGGGTTTTTTTGTTGTTTTTTTTTTTTTTTCCTTTCCAGTCCTCTCAAAATTTGGGTTACTGCTTTGGTTCAGTTCAACTCCAGTAACGTGAGTCTTCTCCTAAATTAAAGAAACATTATTTTAGGATTTGAGAGGGGAGGGGGCCTATAAGTGTATTAATTATTCAAACTATTCGTGCGAGTATTGACCAAGCCTCTTTTTCATTCATTTTTTGTGGAAAGGGCTCAGTTTTTATGCCTTCACAAGGTAGTCTGGCTGTTTACTTTCTGGTTCCTCCTGGGTTTTGCATGTTTGTTTGGTTTGTTGTTTTTCGTCTGTACTCATGTGCAATAGGTTTTTATGGTGGTCCGTACTTATTCATGAGGTGAAGGGCTGAGAGACAGCACTCTCAAAATATTTCTCCTTTACTCCTTCCATGGAAATTTCTTCTGAATGAGCTTACCAGGAGTACAGGGCAGGGCCTGGGCTTCAGGGTGACTAGTGTGAGAAGGGGTTATGACTTGGCTGGTGCTGGCCACAGACAGCTCTGAAAGAGAGCGGTGGGTGATGTGCCAAGGCATGACATCCTTGGGGACTGCAGGTGACCCCAGCCAGGGCAAGGACAGTAAGAATTATGGAGCAGCGGAAGAAAAGCAGCAAGAAGTATGGTGGAGCCGCAGAAAGAAACCAATGCAGACATGATGCCGACCTCCTGCACCACCACTCACCTCGGCAGAGGGATTGGAATGGGCTGAGTGTAACTGAGGCAAAACCAAGGCAAACTGAGACTAGGAAAGGGGGAGATGACTCTGGGAATGTGCTTGACTTGAGCCTGGAGAAGGATCGGGAGTAAGGCTTACTTATGTCTTTGTTTAATTATTTACATTCTCTTTTTGCCAATGCCTGAATTGGTGATTAAACAGTTTGTGGGGTGGATTATTATTTTTTTCTTTTTAATTGTCAATAAATTAAAATATTCCAAGTCAAGAGCTTTATGCCTGTGACAATTGGTGAAGAACTTTTTATTTCACTTCAATGTACAGTGACAGTGCTGAAGGCATCCACATTACTTTTTTCCTCATCTTGTTTCTGCAGATCCTTGCTTGAATCCATATGGATGTAAGTTTTCCCTTGGTTTGCTTTCAGAAGATGTTTCTCCTTTTCCACAACATGTGCAGTACATAAAAATGCTCATTGTACACTTTGATTTGCTGCTGCTTATGTGAGGATCAGTCATCAAACCAGCATTTTTATGATTAAAAAGATATACAAAAAATACATATAAATGTAATAACATCAATCTGAAAATATATTATCTAAAATGATTAGTTATATAGAACAAGACACTGTTCACAGGTTAGAGATTTTATATAAAAATTACTTAAAGTAGCAGATCTGACAGTATTTTTTCTAAAATCTGTTGCATTTTTTTCTGAGCTGTTTTAATAGCTTTATGGATTATGCTACTAAAATGCAAGAATTCCAGTTAAGCCAGAAATTTCACAAACATTTGGACTATCCTTTCTTATAATGTTATACTATAGCAGCTAAAGAAAGTTTGAGTTGTCTGAGTATTGAGAAATTCCATATTTTTAATCAAGAAAATCCCTCATTTGGGAAACAAGCAGTAAAAAGAAAATGTTGCTTATGTTTTTGCCGTTAGTAGTAGCATTCTGATAATGTCTATTTGCTCAGTCTTGTTTCCTTCTTCACCCCTTTCCTATTTCAGCAAAAGGAGCACACACGACATTGTTTCACAGGATCATACCTTGGGGATTTGCTTTTAATTATTATTGTAGTGGTTTTTGTTCTTGAAAATAATACATCTGTTTGAGATTTCTAGTTGCACACTGCTTCTCAGAACTTCCTTTGCCATTGGTTTCAAAGGACTTTTTTTTTTTTTCCTAGCTGATAAGCTTTATTTGTGGTTGACTTTTGACACCTGATTATACGGTGAGCAAAGTCTGAACACTTCTTACCTAATGAAGGAGACAGGCTGGCACCTATCTCATGAGGACCATAAGAAGTGCACCTGATTTGCATGAAATATCTGATTGTTTCTGTCCTAATATTTAATACTCAGGTGCTTTTCATATAAATTACAAGTGGAAACACATACCGTGCTGTTTTGATGTCAGTCCCAATGCTACTCAGAACAATCAGAAGACTCTTTTTGCCAGGACTGCTCATTTCAAAAGAAACCATAACAGATTAAGTAGGGCATGCAGTTAGTGACAGACTTAAGGGAAGACTGAGCTGGGATGATGCAAATTCACTTGTTTCATGGCGATAAAAGAACCCTGTTTACTTAATGCTTCTCACACGCAAGAACGAAGGCAGCTGCCTGTTGGTTTACGGTTTACCACTATATAACTAGGACCTTGGGCAGGTGTCCCTTCAGTCTAATCCTCAGAGCTTTCTCTGGGGAAGTTCTCGTGAACTTGCTCCCTTTCTGCACTGTCTGGGGGGCCAGCATGATGCCAGTGGACAAGCTGAGCAGGCGGAGTGCTACCAGCCACATCGCCAATGCAATTAACTCTCAGGAATGGAGCGCTTTTCTCTACTGTGCTTCATCTGAAAGCTGTCAAGGGTTGGCAACTTCTTGCTCGCACTGAAGTTCCTGATTTTACTTCTTTTATCTATGCCTCAGCAGTAAAGTCAGGGAGACGAACACCCCTCCGAACTCCAACACACACTCTGAATATCTGAAATCATTTGACGGTGAGTTGCAGGACTGCTATTTCTGGAGTAGAACATCTGCATGTGATATTTACCATATGAAATATTTAAACATCCTGATCTTGTAATTGCCATATAAACAGGATGAATTTGTTTAAAAATTGAATGTGTTAGAGCAAGTAGCTAAACTTAAGCTTGACAGAGAAATGACAGTCCCTTAGATTACAGCACAGACATACGAGTTAGAGTGTATTGGAGCGTTGCTAAACTAACCGTGCTTGTCAAAGCACCTAATGCTGATTGAGGATATGAGTAGATGATAGTTTGAATAAGAATCTTTACCCTAATATTAGTGCAGAGGACACAGAAGAGTGCCCTGGTGATGTTCCAGTCAGTGGTGGAGCTGATGAGGTGTCCTTAGGAAGAACCTATTTATCTCCTCCTCTTTCTCCATCTCTCTGATTCCTAATGTTTGTACAGTCAGAGAAGTGGAGCTAAGACTGTCCCTCTCATCCTCAGGCACAGCCATGCACCTCAGCTCATGTGACAGTCACTTTCTTTTTTTCAGGAGTTACATTCCAGTCCATAATCAACAAAATATGTATTATTCTCTCATGGACGTTCATAATGTTACCATTTTTCCTCACATTCTCTATTTTATCAATTAAAACCTAGATTATCATGTGTACTGGGCAACTTTTCCGCATGATTGCTCCTCACAGGCTGCCATTTCTGGCACTAATATCCTTCCAGTTAGCTATTGCATATAGTATGGATTAATTGTTCTGGGCCTGGGGATGGAGACCTTACTGTATGTTGCATACTGGACAAGAGGTAATACGTGATCATCATCATACATCAGGTATGTGTCAGATTTTCTGTCTTTAAATATAGAAACAATATAATTTAAAGTCTAATGGAAAGGAAATGGGAATTTTCCAGGCCATACAACCAGTTTCTTTGGTATGGTAATCTACAGCCAGGAACTGTTAATTCGCGGGTATTAAAATCCAGTTAATTTTAGTTACAGGATCTTTCTGTCCATCTTCAGTGCTTTCATTTCATCCTCTTGCCTTGTTATCCTAGCCAGATATTTCTTTTTGTCACACAAATTTTGTTATGTAGCAAACTCTGTCAAAGTCCTTGTTGCTATGCTTATGCCAAAGCCTGACAAAAAGTAAGAAGGTAAAACATTAAACGGGCATAAAAGATACCTTTATCTTAGTCCCAATTATTTTGCACTAATAAAAGACTTCAAATTTAATTCTTCCCCTGGAGAAGAAAGCCTGCACCATCCTGCACGTCCAAATTCATTAGACTTTTTCAATAAATGTTTTCCGTGGCATCCCTTGCATCCTGGTGGTTACTGTGGCAACCATAGTTTGCCCGTTCAGGTTATTTTCACAAAGCACATAACAAAGTTATCTGTTTAGCCTCCAAAATTCCATAATATGTTCAGGTCTGAAACCTAGTATATCTCCCTAATCTTAGCCTTTTTTCTTTCTTTTTTTGCTCTGTTTTGCCTCTGATGTCCTATGAACCTGCCAGACACACCAGGTTTTACACATACCTAATCCAGTTCTACAGCTCTCTTTGGTAGCCAATTCACTACAGGTAGTCTTTGCTAAAAATTTTCCTTTCCTAATTTTGGGTGTGATTATTTCCGCCAGTTCCAGTAGAGCAGAAACACACGAACTACCTGGAAACCATGCTTGTTTCTTTGTCTCATTATTTCTTTAGAAAGTAGTGGAATATAATTTGCCCCATTTAATTTCTCCCTCTATAATTCAAAAAATATTTCAGGATCAGACGAACTATGTCCCACTAGGTCTGTTGTTTGACAACAGAATAGGTTTGATAGTTTTCATTCAAACACAAAAATAGCACCACATTATCATAATAGGCATTTTTCCAGAAAAATGTAAGTTTTGGCATATTTCTCTGCCTTAACTCTTTTTCACTTTTCAGACATGCTTAAGTAAGATATGTCAGCATTGTCTAGGGTAGAATAAATGTGTTCAAAACTGTTTTCCTTTTAGGTACAGGGTATGTAGCCTTCATAAACAAAGCTTCTAATAAAATATGAAATTTTGATATCCTTCATATAAAAAGTTTTCCACTGTGCTGAGCCTAAAAACATTGTCAGTTTAGGTCATTTCCATTTTTGAGCCTCTGACTGTTGTCCCCCTCCAAAATTAACACTAAATTTTCAAAACCTCGGGTGTGTATAGGTTTCCTGTGCAGATGAATTTAATATAAATCAGCTATCCACACTTGTCTTTGACCAGTAGGGAGTATAAACTGCATTATATGGTGGTAACAACATTTTCCCATGCTGTCTGAGGAGGTTAAGCACGTCGTTTCCTTTTGACCACCCAGTCAATGTACTTTTTATTTCAAATTTTATCAAATAGGCTTCTCTTCTAATCTCTCTTGCCACTAAATGTGAGTGGCAAGATATTCTCTTAAAAGCCTCTAGTGGTACCCACCAATCTTCCTACTATTCAGAAGGTAGGGACTCTTTCCTGTCTGGGATTCCCCACAGATATTTGGACGGAGCTGGTGGGAGGTGACAACTCTATTCTCTTGTCACTTCCAATTGCACATGGCTGCATGTCACATTTCTCTTCAGATCCTCCTGCTTGCTCTCCTCGCAGCTCTCCATCTCTTGGATCTGCGTGTCTGTCGTACCTGCGGCAGCTGTTTGCGGGAGTCTGCGTTGGCAGGGGTTTAGTTCGGCGCTGCCCCACTAGACTAGCTCAAGAGCAGGGTTAATTACCAAGGGGCCAGATGAGTCAGCTGAGGTAGAAATAAACTGACAGATGTTACTGAAAGCAGGACCCTTTCAAATGAAGCGCTCACCCTTACGCAGCTGTACAGAGAAAGCCTCGCATAAAAGACTTCCACTTCCCACGTTGTTTTTCTTCTTGCCTTTAAGCAATCCAAAGACATGCCATGCAGAAGTTAATTTATGTTGCATGACAAATAACACAACTTGGATATTTCCAGACTGATGGTATGAATTATTTCGGAGTGCCTGTTTTATAAAATAATGTCAAATGATTATGAATCTTCTGTTCACATTCTGTATACAGATTGCAATAGGAAAAAGAATTTTTAAATATTTTACCACCTTTGTGTAAATGTAATCATCCCTTCTTGTTGGCATGGAAATACATTTTTTTTTTCCCTCTGAACGTGACTCAGAGTTTTTGCTGTGAACCTTCTCTTCTATTCATCTATATGTGTCTATGTTTCAGAAATCCAGCTTCCTTATTTGGGGTTGGGCCAGATGATCTTTAAAGGTCCCTTCGAAGCTAAACCGTTCTATGATTTATTCTTATTACTTTATTTCTTTTCACATTAGCTAAGCTGCTAAGAATTTCTGTTCATTTTTAACATCAGCTTTTTATCCTGGAACTTCTTTATCATAGTTAGAAAGTTATTTTGCGTTCTTTCCTCACCTAGCACCTCACAATAGCATAATCTTTCATTTTCTTTCTGGTTACTAAAAGTCTGCCCTTAACCAGGACAGCACACCTCTCACTTCTCTGCTCTAATACCTAGAAAACCTTTAGTCTGAAATGTAACCTTTTTCCTGTCTATTTTTTTATTTTGACAAGGTTCAATTTTTATCTTTAAAAATTACAAATTTTAACACATATTTTCACACTGAATTAGAGTTATTAACATGCGGAGCTCCCAGTCTGACAACTGCTATAGTTTTTGCATCAAATCCTTCTGCATTTTCTCTGGCTGTAATACTATTGTCTATCGCTTGCTGTTAGCAGGTATTTTGAGAAAAACTGTGCGAGGTTTTTCAGCATTTGTTAATAAATAAGTAAAAAGAGTTTTTCAAACATTCAAGTGCGTACTGATGTGCACGTGGTGTGACATGTATTACAATTCACTTCTACTCTTTATTATCTAATACTAATCCATGTTGTATATTGCAAATTGTACTCACGGGGAGCTGCAGTTAAAGCTATGCTGTACTACATAGGGAAAAAAGACTGAAAATACCAGCTAACAAACAGCTAATTAATAACTGCTATATAGTTAAACTACAAAAAGCTGGAGTCTCTTGCTGAAGCTCTTTTAGAAAGTGAGCATTCTGCTAGTTTGAATCCATTCGACTATCCTCTAATGAACAATCACAGACAGATGAGCTCTTCCCCAACTGGATTCCCAGTAATCAGAGTTAATTGTGTTCTCCTGTCCCAGACTTCTACTTTCTGTTTCTTTCTTCTTGCTGCTATTGGCAAGTAAATTGGAAGGACTCCCAGAATGTTTTGATCTTTTAGATTTCAGGTTAGTAAGGTTTGCCATTCCTTTTTAAATGATAATGTATCATTCATCTGTTTGCTTCCTGGTGTCTGGCATGATTCTCCACAAAACAGGAACTTTGCAGAGAGAACAGATGAAATATTTATTTCTTCAACAACCTGAGATGCTGAAAGAAGAAATATTAGAAAATAAGTGTATTCTAAACAGAAAATTTAATACAAGATGTAGTTAATTACCTCGGTGCATTGTCTATATTCTCATGCAATAGTGTGCCCAACTTATTGATTACAAGCTACCTCCACACTTCAAAATCCAAGACAAAATGAAGAGATTAGCAGACAAGTTAGGGCACACGCGCATACTATGGGAAGTATACTCTGGAATCTCAAATTTAAGCCCTAAAAAAGGAAGTGACTGAACCTGTCAAACCTGTTACTTTTGAAACCCACAGGACCCTCTGAAGTCTGCATGGGTAAGTGAATTCAACCTTGAATTTATTTGTGCTGCAGTGTGTTTAATTGGACTAGCTTAAGGCTAGACTCTTTCAAATACCTTACCTATCGAATTATTTTCTTCTAATTTTCTGCTACTGCAAACTTCCATTAAGATGACTGATCAGGCTCCTTAGAACTCAGCTGTCAGTTCACAAATTATAACATCATCATTTAAAAAAAAAAGGTTTCTCTACAGAATTAAATTATATAGTTATTAAGTATTTGAAAATTAGCCTACCTGTACCTGTGCAAATACCACAAACTACTATACTTATTGCTAACATAGATTTGCAACATTATACAGCAAATTGTCAAGAGTCATAATTATTGGTATATAAATGTATTTTATAAATATCATTAGCATTCTTTGAATATGGAGCGCCTGAACTTCTAGTTCTATTTTAGGTCAAATTACCATATCCACTGACTCCATTTCTGACCCTGATCAGACACCCTATACAATAGTATTAAAAATAGTGAAGCTATTAGTGCACCTGAATATGTGCATTAATCAATTTGTTTAAAGTTGATCTCACAATTTTTTTTGGTTGCTATTTAGGGTAATATATTTAGACATCATCTGAAGGGATAGAGATGTTCCCTAGGAATTTCCCGTTTCTTGGCCTTTCTCTGCTTGTAGACAGACATATTCTAATTCCTGGTACTTCATTTCCAAAACCATTGTTTTGCTATGCATTTTGAAACTTGTTGCACCCAGTTTGGTAATTATTTATTTATAGGGATGATTTTCCTCCAAAGCAAAATCTTAATGAAAGGTACCAACTTTCTAGAGAACCTTGAAACATGTCTGCTCTTTTTCAGTCAGAAAGAAAAATCTTGAAATACTAGGAAATACTTCCATGTTATCTGACAACAATTACAGTCCCATTAATCTGAGATGAACGAAGGCATTTATTTCCTTACAAATGATGTGCAAGCCGTTCCCTTTTCAAATATAAGGAAATAAGTATGAATACAGTATCACATTTTAAGGAAGATCAGTTGCAGCATCTTCCAGGATAAAACTGAGGATATATGTTGCACAAATTTACAGGTATTTGTATATATATAGCATATACATGCTCTATATAGCATATACATATATAGCATATACAGGTATATGCTTTTATTCTTTAAAAAAAACCAACAAACCAACCAACCAAAAGTTATGTGGCTGAGCAGTTAACACGTCTGAGTTCCGGATGCAAGTATCTGTTGATCCACAGTGTATGCATATAAAAAACCAACCATATCCTGACTATAGTCCAGAGTTAGCTTCCAGTAATGTCAGGGGTTTCACGGTTCAAATGTGGGAGACTGATTTCTTTGCATAAAACTATGTGTTGTTACATGTGGTGAGACTTAGAGTTAAGTTTAAATAAATGCACCTGATGTAGAACTACAGTGCCAGGTTTTCCTCATTACGAAGTCCTTTCATCATATTTTATAGGAAGTTCAAAAGGCAATAACTTGAACAACGTTACTGTATTTACAAAATTGTATGTGGTTCTGA
>VXBO01013826.1:5626-15768 GCA_013400135.1 Rhinoptilus africanus
GTGGGGGGTGTGTGTTAATATATGGGTAAATGTTTACATAAGTCTATGCAAAGTCCTAAAGCCTGAGTTCAAGTGTGGAGCGAAGGTGCGGTTACAGGTACAGCACACGCGTGTTCGCCCCCACGCCCAGCCTAAATAAATAAGCCAGGCACACGGAATGGCACGGGCAGTGCGACGTGTCTCGCCCTGAGGATCATTAGGGGGCAGTTTCGAGGGCCTTGATCGACCTCGGAAGTTTTTAACAGGAGGTTTGTACTCGGGACATACCCAATTCCCCTTCCCACCCCGCGTCCGAGGCCGGGCCTGATTCTCCTCCACGGTCAGGCGACAGCCACCTTGGCGTTGACTTCCCGCGGCAGCGGCCCCTGTCCCGCCTGCCCGCCCAAAGCAGGCTTCAAGCGTCCAAGAGCGCCTTGCTTTCGAGTAGAATTAGGATTTAAAGCGACCGTCTTGGGGCTCCTAGATCGGCTGCCAAGAAAAACAAACAGCACAGAAAGTCAAGAGGGTCGGGATAAAGTTCTCCTGTGTTCTCGCTCTATTGCTTTTATAAGAAGCAGGAAACAAACCCCAAAATACTTCAGTAATCTTTCATTTAGATTGGTCATCTGAGATACTGTCTGAGTGAAATGAAAAGCATTGAAAGCTTTTTTCTGACCGAATAACAAACTTTGCTACATCTTTCGTTAAAAGGAGGGTGTAGATGAGAACCAGTGTAACACAGGCACGTCCCTCTGTGTTTTCTGTGGCTGTACCTCGGGTCGCTCCCTCTGGCCGGCTACTGTGTTTTAGAAATCAAGAGTGGCTATACGGCCTGCTTAGTTGATTTGTTTGCTTTGCCTATTTTTTTTTTTAACTTGATTAAGCCTGTGAACTGTTGGTCCTAATTCTATTTTTTAAAAGTAAACATGCACTCGGGTAGTCATTTGCACCGGAGGGGGTGCTCCCCCCCCTCCGCCCCCGGTTACGTGTGAACGTTTATAACTAGAGCCCACAGCAGTAATTTCCCATCCAGTGCATCTTGCAATAGTTCCTTTAAAGAGTTTCTTTAACAGTTCCTTCCCTGTCTCCGAGTCACTTAGAATCAAAGAAGGGGACAAATGAAACCTTTAAAAAATAGTAATAACTAAAACCTTCATCAGGCAGCTTTCCTCCTCTATGGGATTTGCCACCTTGAAAGATCATGATGCGGGACAACCCCCTGTTTCAAAGGAGTCCGAGTCGTCCTTTATACTGCCGGCGCATACTTTATAAAAATAAAGCTATTGCAAACTCTGCTGCCCGCGATGTTCCTAAAAGGATTATTAGCAGTGATTTGTCGACTCCTGCGGTCTCAGTAGGCTACCTTTCTGCGTGATTTCGAGCAGGTCTCGTCAATTACTGGTGCCTATGTAGCGGGTTGTTTGATCAGAAGAAGCATATGGTGTTGCTTGTAGGCTGTGAGTAATGATGGGAAGAGAAGAATAGCTGATCCCCGTCCCTCGGTGGCGGCGCAGGATGTTTGAATGCCCAGGGGAAGAGTGCGGCGGGGCCGGGGCCGCTGCCGGCCGCAGCAGATGCTAATTTGGGCGCGGAGACAGAGGGGGCGGCTTAAGCGGGGCTTCGGAGGCGGCAGAGCCTTCGCAGCCTAATTAAAGGCAAGCTGCAAATTAAAAAGAAAGGCAGCGAGCAGGCACGGAAGGGCTGGCCTCTCCGAGGCGGCGCTGCCGCCGGAGGCCCGGCGCCGAGCGGGCGGCAGATCCACGCGGGACCGCGGCTCCGCGCAGGGCCGCGGGGTGTGTGTGGGTGTGTGTGTCACCGTGGGCTGGGCACAAAGGGCCGAGAGTTGGAGGTGTGTGTGGGGGGGGGGGGCCTCGTGTCGTTTCTCCGCGACCCCACGCGGGTTTTCCTCTCCCTCCCACGCCTTTGCGCGGAGGCGGGTGAGCGGGGAGCGCACCCCGGCCTGGAGAGTTGGGTGGGGGAGGAGAGGCGAGGAAGAAGGGGATGATCCTGGTCTCCCGGTGCCCCCAGCCAGAAAAAAGCAGTCATTGCTTTGCTGGGAAGCGAGGACAGACAGGTAGCGTCAGCCACGGAAATCCCGCACGAAAAGCAAAAGCCTTTCTGAAAGTAGGAAGCAGGGTAGGGATGTTGGCTGAATGGAATGGAGGTGGGAGGGGGTCCTATTGCTTGTTTTTCCCTGGGGAGAAAAGCGATAGAAGCACCGGGACAGACCCGAGGAGTTAGCCAAAGGGCTGGAGACGGGTGGCAGGAGGCTGGGAAGAGCGGCGAAGTGTCATGTCACACATTTAAAGCGTTCTGGGAGGATTTAGGGTAGAGAAGCGTTGTCTCACCCACTTCCAGTGTAACTCACCCCCCCGTCTCCCCGATACAAGAGCGAATTTCCATCTGCCCGGAGAGTGCTTGCACAGGGGCTGGTTGTAAATAATCACGTACAGAAAGATATACGCTCCTCCTTGCCCCGCACACGCGGGGCTGGGGACAGGCGGAAAGAATCGGTGTGCATTTGTCCGCATATTTTTACCTCTGAAAGTCTCCTAGAGAGAGAAAGAGAGAGAAGGTGGGTAGATTTCGGGTTCATTTTGGAAACGAGAGAGTTTTCTGGGAGTAAAATGCCAGGAGAGTCAAGCACAGAACAATCACGGTCCCGTTTCCGTCTCACCCCCAGATATGTAAACACAAATCGATGGCACCGAATAAACTTGATAAACCGAGCAGAGTTTTTCCGGCGGGCTCCCTCTCATAATGGCTGTGTAATTCTCACAAGCTATTAAAACGCCTGGGTTGTTCTCTCTACCCCCGATTTCACTTTACTGGGTCTCCAGCAGCTTAAAACTGTCAAGGGCGAGAAGCGTTCGGTGGCACAATTTCAGTGCTAAAACTCCTCTGTCTCAGGAGGAGAAAGGCTGTAAGACACTTAGTAGTTTCGGTGAGCAAACAGCTTTTAGGAAGGCTGGAGATCTGCTAAATCGCTGAGGACAGTAAGGAAGTTGTTGGAGGTTTGTTTTTTTTCTTTTCTTTCTCTCTTTTTTTTTTTTTTTTTTAAGCATAACTTCCTAATAAATTCACTCGTGAGTTAACGTTCATTAAGGAAAAATCCTAAAACTTCCATTTGATATTAAACACTTAATGGCAAGTAACGTAGCCTCAAAAATTTCTGAAAAAAATCTTCGGAATGTCGAAGAATTTTTCTTCAAAAAGGATCCGGTCGCTATAACTAGCGAGGTAAATCCTCGCTGACCCTCGCCAGTATCCAAAAGTGAAGGGAGAGGGGAGGGGAAAAAAAAAAAAAACAAAAAAAAGGAAAAAAAAAAAGGATATTTAATGTACAGCCAGGGCAGAAACCTTGTGGGGTGCTGGGGCGTCAGTGCTNAACACATTGTTTGTTTGTTGTTTTTTCTTCTTTTTTTGAGAAATATTTTGAGGGTCCTTAGGCGAACAGAGAGGGAAAAGGAGGGTTCGCAGTCTCTGTCCTGCGGGGCGCTGATCGTTTCGGCGCGGAGAGGCGTTGGATTTTCGAGACAAAAGCACGGGCTCCGTTTACAGGAACTTTGACCGAATCAGGACGGTTAACATTTCAATATTGAAACCCTTAATCTTGTTTTATTTTAAAGGGGGAAGAGATCAGCAGNTGCTTTGGCCGGGAGTCCCCCGCTGCTGCCCCGGCGGGACGGCGCCCAGCGCGGCCCCGCGGCGGAGGGCTGCCTCCGGGAGAGCCCCCTCCGCCTCCCCCCAGCCTCAGCAACAGGAGAAAGCGCTGCCCACCGGGGGTCCCTCTCCAAGCCCCGGCGTGCGGGGCTGCCGTGGGCCTCCCACCCCTGCCCGCCCCGTGGGCCTCGCCGCGCCGTGCCNCGTGGATAGGTGATTTAATGCTGTTTTTCTTACTGCTAAGGGAAATGATTGAGCATTAGGTTTCAGTGTTTATTTTCTTACAGAAGTTTTTCTCATTTAAGCTGCAGTTTACTCTCCACGCTGCCTCCCTCTCTAATTCCAGTTTTGATGTGAACTTAAAATGTGAAGTGCAGAACTAAACTACTAGCATGATCGTTAAAAAAGCAGATTTATGTGTTAGAAAGAATACTAAGTAAGATGAGTGGGCAAACCCGTATTTTCTTCAGAAATATCCTCTTGCAACTTATGCACCGTTTTAATGATGGAGGATATTTTCCCACTTGCCTATAAATAGCGTGTGTTCTCGAGAGCGCTGATGCAAAACCTTCTCTCCCCAGTTTCTTCGGAATAAGGGCTGTTTGAATTTGCATCTTCTCTTGGCCCTCGAAAATTTGCCGGATTTTTTTTTTTTTTTTTCCCTCTCTCTCCAATTTGGGCAAGGTTCCGTTTGTTTGCATTTCAGAGCGCAATTCCGTTACCCCGTATGTGCCAAAATGCTGGTATTTCTTTCTAGAGCGGATCGGTCTCGGCGCTATTTCCACTCCCGTTTTCTTAATGGGGTTGTTCGCTTAGCCAACGGGACTTTTCCTCCCTCTTATTATTATTTTTATAAAGAAAGCGGGATGCTAACTAATCTCTGCTTCAAATGAGCACACGTGATTTACCGAGATAATAAATCTTTACAAACCCTTGCTAATGGCATCCGCAGGCAGTTGGAAATGGAAATGGGCAGCCTTTTTTCTTTTTTCTTTTTTTTTTTTTTTTTAAACATAGCTTATTCCGTTTCATCTGAACCCTCCGACGGCGACCCACTCCTTCACAGAAGCCTCATTTGGCCGAGATTTTGAGTTATCATTAACCACCGCCTGTTAAATTAACTGAGAAATCAGCCCTGTCGGGCGCTAGGCGATGGCAAACGGAGCGCCGGCGGTAGGCGATTTAATTAAATGGTTAATCGAATCAAGCTAATTCCTCGATACAACATCCAGTTGCCTTTTCGCTTGCCGGTGACTGGGACGTACAGCTTCTCTCCCTGCGGCTCGCAGTGCTGTTATTTGTCGTTTTCCCCGGGCAGCCAGGGAAAACGACCGCCTTGAAGATGGGGACCGAGCCGTCCTGTCTTCTTGTCCCCAAAAAACCATCCGTGCCCCACTTCTCCCCAGGGCAGCTGGCGGGAGGGATATAGGGCAGGAGCGAGGGGCGATGGGGAGGTAGGAGAGGTGCTGCTTTACGAGTTGCGCACGGGGGTGAAATACCCTCCGTAAAGCTTTACGAGCAGGTTGCACGAAGCCGGTGTGCGGGGATGGGAGGGGACGGCGGGGAAGGGGCGAGCCCCGGGCCGGGGGTGGCCGGGGGGCCAGCATCGCTCGCCCTCGGCGGGGTCAGCATCCCCCAGCGTCGCGGCCGGCGGGGGAGATGCCTCTCCTCCGTCTTTACCGGGCAGAGAGCGGCCCTTCAAAGGGCAAAAGCGAACCCAACTCAAACAAAAGNGATGTCCCCAGGGGTGTCCCTCCCCTATCCCCCGGAGATAGGTGCCTCTGAAAGCCCGCCTCCCCACCAAAAGGAGCGGGTCTGGGGCTCAGGCTGGGCTCTCCACTGCGCGATTTTTTTAAACGGGGACGTCAAATGGCCCGCTCTGCCGTTGTTGTTGCTACCGCGAATCCGGGTCGCGCCGTGATTTCATGACGGATAGTCCGCTGGGGAAATCGTAGTAACCGCTTTTGAAAGCCGGCAAATCAACACAAAGCAGATAAGGGCTTGTATCTTCTGGCCACCCCACCCCCGCCCCGCTTCGCTCTTGCCAGACAAAGGAGGGGGTCGGGGTGGGTTCTGCGCTGCAGATGCTCACAGAGGGACAAGTAACCCGGAGATCAACCGGGGCCAAGGAGCTGCCCGGGCCTCCCGGAGTCTCATTTCCCTGCGCCTGCCTTCCCCCGCCTTTGACTAGATCAAATTAGAAACGATTGAGGATTCTCTTCCCCCTTCCGTGGGACAGAGGAGCTCCTTGCGACAATATCGCCACTGGGTAGGGACAATATCCACCCAACCCCTCCATTGGCTGCCGGCGTCAAGGCTCGCATCAATCACAGGATGATGGGAAGGACAGGGCCAAGGCAGCCGAGCGCTGTGGAGCTGGCCGTGAGCCCGGTTTTGGGGGGACAGGCTGGCGGTGGGGACCGGCTGGCCAAGTGCCTGGGGTGGGCACGGCTGGGGAGAGGGCATTTCACATGGATTCGCCGGTGTAGCCGTCCCACGGAACGGGCGGAGATGCTTGCCGGTGTGGAAAGCGCAGTGGTTTTCCATTGGGAAACGCCGGGAGAAACGCTGAGTCAGCACGCTGGCTCCCAGCAGGGTCCGCGCAATCTCGGCGCAGTCCCGGCGCAGGCTGTTAGGTAACGGGAGTGCTGTTAGGGAACCAAGAAAGAGCCTGGCTAAAATGCATTACTTTTTCTTTTTTTTTTTTTTTTTTTTTCCCCACCTCACCTTCCTCCTGGTGGTGGACAATTTCTTGCAGCCCAAATTGTTTATCTTCTAAGGAAAAAAAAAAAAAATCTTCGAGTGGACGAGATTGTTAGGTAGGAGCCTATAATCTATATTTTGTCAAGAGTATCGAATTCATTCCGAAAGAAAAGCTCGATCCATTTATTTTTGCTGCTTGAATATCACAGCTGGATGATGCCTTGAGCTTTCGCTAGGCGGTTGCTCATCATTCATTCGCCAAGAACTGGCCTAAATGGTGCCTGTGGGATTAGGTCAATTTTAGTGGATCTACTTCGCCTCATTTGGTTACTAATTGGTTTCTTGTTTTATAAATCGAAATCTCATTTTCAGGAAATTACAAAACCCATGCAGCCAGTCCATTGAGGTAATCCGTGGGTCGGGGGTATTTAAATGGAAATGGTTCTACAATGCATCGAGTATTAAGCAACAGAAAAACTTCGCCTCTATTTCCAAATGAAATGTGAGCTCGCTAGCTCCTCAGATCCATAATAGATACATCCCTTCTAAGGCTACTTATGTAAATATGATAAACCAGACTTTGGGGGGGGGGAGGGAGGGGACGCAGGGAAGAAAGCAAATTTTATCTGCGAAGGTTAATGTGGCATATCTTGGAAATCTTCCAAAATAGATTCTGTTTTGCTTTGTCTTCGGCCACTTTAGCTGGGAAAATCCTTTGCCTAAAAACGATTTAGTTATCCTTCCCCTCACAAAGCTGCTTGTTTCTATTCCAAACCTATTATGCTGTTGGCTCTCCAAATTACAAGAGAATCTTTAGATCTTGTTTCCAAGCGTAATCCTGAAGCAAAAGGGAGAGCTGATGTCCTTGTTTTGTTTTAAATAGACAATCAAAGGATTTGCAGAATTTTCTGCGGTAGGTCAAGTGCAAGAAATCACAGTTTGCCCCCTCGATAAAAGGAAACTGGATGTTAAAGGGAAGAAAAATATAAAAGGGAATATTAATGGAGAGGTTTTCTCGTATAATCTTTAAAAACAGCATTTAAGGGGCATCAAGGGATTGGGAGATTTGGGAGAGGCTGGGCTTGGCAATGAACAGAGACAGTCTCCGACTTGAAAGTGCTGAAACTTCTGAGAAGGACAAACAAAAAAAAAATCGTCTCGTGTGATGGGACTTAATAAAAAGCCGGTTCGGGTAGACAAGTGAAAACGTTTAATTATAAGCCATTAAGAGGCACAGCCCGGCAGCGCGGGGTTTCCAACCGAAAGCCAGCGAGGGGTTCAGTTCCCGGGGGGGGTCGGCCTGTGCTGCCCGCGGGCTCGTCCTGAACCCGCCGCCTCCCGGGTGGTTTCCCTTTCACGAGAAGAATAATTAAAGCCGTAAACACCGATTAATGAAATAGGCGGAGAGGGCAGATTTAGCCCTGGATACAGAAACCTGTCATTTAGGTGTCCCTCCAGGTGGGGGGGACGTCGCAAGGAGCCGCTTTGGCCGCCTCTGCTCTATACGGGCCGTCCTGGGAAAACCTCTGAGGAGGTCGGGAAAAACAAATAGGCAGTGGGTTTTTCTTCCTTTCCCTGTAAGCTCTGCAAGTTTTGCCAGCTCCTGGCTGATTTCCGGGGGGAGGGGGGGAGGAGGTGACCCTCCATCCTGGCGACTGGCCTGAGGAGCGCCCCCGTACATCCTCCCGCGGCTTCACCCGCTCCGGAGGGCGCAGGGAAGAGTGAAGCCCAGGGGATCATGAAAAAAGTAATCGGGCACCCGTTAATTGGCGTAGAGGAATTAATGGGAAGGAGCCTGTTTCTGGCTGGCACCTTTGTATACTCTGGGGCTTGCGGGAGGGGGGGGCAGGCCAGAGAGACGCCCATTGTAGGGCTGTGGAGGAGGAAGGAGAGAATTGTAGGAGCGGTGAAGAGACAAGTTGACGTGAAGAGGTGGACGGGGAAGGGGGGAGAAGAGAAGGAAAGGCGGGAGGAGATGGACGCATCCCTGTGCCGCTCCGGCGGCGGGGGGGTGGCGGGCGAGGGCCGCCGTGGGATGCCCCGTTCAAAGAACGCGGGGGAAATCGTTAGCTTTGTTTAGACCGGCAAACACCTGGGTGAAGCCGGTCAATAGCGAGGGATGCCCGCCGCCGCCTGCTGTCGCCACCTCGCCTCTTTGCCTCGAAATCGCCGGAAAACGGGGTCTTGCCTTCCCCCAGCCCGCCCCGCGGGAGGGAGACCTCGCCGGCTCGGCTCTCACCTCCCTTGGGCGATCCGCACCCCAGCCATCAATCGGGATTTGTACTTTTTTTCCCTCCCTTTCACTTTATCTTAGTGTCGGTGCCTGTCAGGCTGAGCCTTGTTTCACGCCATGAGCGTAAAAGGTTTCAACTGCCCCGTTTCATTTATTTCAGCAACAACACTGTGAAAAGGCATCGTCCATAAATAGTTATACCCCGGTGGAGTAATTTCCATCTGGCTTTTATTCCTCCTCGCTTTGCATAGGAGAAAACAAGCGGGCGTTTGAAATATTAGACAGGTCCGGAGAGATTCATTTGTGGAAGGGGGGCTGTTTGGAGGCAGATCATACATTCTGCCAGGGCAGCGGGGAGGAGGGAGGTGAATCCCGGAGGCAGGGCAGGAGGTGAACCCCTTCCAGGGGCAGGAGGGAGGACGGTCCCTGCCGTCGGACAGGGACTTGCCTGGGCCGCCCCTAAGGCGCCTTGCAGCAGCCATGCCGGCTTGGCGACAGGTAGTTTGCTTTTCCTGGGCTTGAGCGTGGACCGCTAAAGGGGAAAGCGTTTTACCGCTGGGCTCGGGAAGGGCTGGAGGAGTCGCATCTGGTCGCTCCTCTCTCCCTCCCCAAACAGGTAACTACAAACCTTCCAGGTGAGAGGACGGTGGCCCCGAAGAAAGAAAGAAAGAGGCAGGAGGTGACAGAACAAACTGGAGAGTCATCTTTGGAGAGCAGGGGTTCTAAGCCCATCCTTATCACTCCTTCCCCAAAGCCTGCTGGCTAATTACCGGGCAGGTTGTGGCCGAGCTCTGCCCTCTGCAGAGCAGCGGGCAGGACCCATCCATCCGCAGCACTTGGCCCGCCCGCCCCCGGGAGCTTTCCCTGCCCAGGCACCGCCGTGCCACCTTAACCGCATCCTCCTCTCCGCATCAAAGGCTTCCCCCAGCACACCCCTGTCTTTCATTTTAAACAGCTCCCAGTGTTGCACAGGATCCCTTCGGTGACATTAAGGAGAAAGGCGCTTTCCCTGAAGTTCAAGGAGCCAGTTCCCAGTAGCCGAAGGCAGCACCAAAAAAGCCCTTTTATCTGGCACGAAATTTCACTTAGATCTTAGGAACGAGCTTAACCGTTGACTCAAAATAGGGCGTTTGGTATTTTTCTCTCGCGGTACTTTGGAAAAAAAAAAAATCCACAAAAGAAGCATCTCTGTGCAACGAAATCATGTCTGGTTTTCCAAAGGGCGTATGTGTACAGGTTCTAGAGCGAAAACAAGCAGAAAATTTTTTAAAAATTCCTCTCCAGCAGGCTAACACGAGTCAATTTTTCATCTCCACACCTTACTTTTTTTTGTATGTCTTAAATAAACAGGACTTGGAGAAGCCTGGGGCCACTCTAGCCGAACCAGCCCGCTGGATAATGTTGGACGGGAACTGGGATCCCACCTTTTGCAGGTACTGGTCTGGAAACGACAGCCATGTGGTATTAATGATTAAAGAAATCATTCCTTCTTCTGAGCCTTTAATTGCCACCCTGACTAATTTTTAACTGCTCACGTGTTTAGTAAAACAAAAAAAAAAAAAAA